>BMAO01011635.1:0-30013 GCA_019973975.1 Trichonephila clavata | reverse complement strand
ATATCTCCAATTTTGTTTAAAAATTTTTCACAAGTAGTTGGAGTCGGATACCTTAAGGGATCTTAATTATTTCTATGAAATTTTCGCGATGGTATTATAATTCCATTTCTGTAGCCAAAATTTCAAAGGCATCGTTACTTTAATTCATTATCATTAAGCTTAATTAAAACAAATCTTGTAAAATTTAAATTAAAAATTTTCTTGAATTTAAATTTACAAGGTACTCAACGTACACAAAATACCAAATGTGAATCCCCTTTTGAACACTTAAATAAAAGCATTTTTGTTGAACGGTACATTTGTGGTTCATATATAATTGTAACATTTACTGTACCATTTTAATAAACTTTTGACAAGCTAAAAGCAGCCTAATCACCATCACCAATGCTTGAAGGAGGAGAACCGAATTGAAATTTTTGTGCACTATATTTTCAATAAAATAACCTGATTTCATGGTTAATTAAAAAATATTTTCCTGCTAAATAATGTACTGTTGATTTACATAAGTAAATGAAAAATATTCACATCATTGGAAATGGACACAATATTTTAAGGACATTTATTGCCGTAATCGCCAAAATTTCTACAGGAAACACTTTAGGCTACGTTATTACACCAGTAAAATAATTAGGAATTGTGTCCATACCTGAACAATCAGAAATTTTTTTAAAATTTGGTTACTCTCTATCTGATTTTTTAAAAATTTTGCATTAGGCTTTGATGTTAATCTTCGAATAAACTTGAATGTGATCTTTTAACAGTACAGCAGTGGTGCCCAAAATTTGGTGTATACAAAGTATTATATAAAGAGTGGCTTTATTCTGAAACATTTTCTCATTAATTCTTATTTTATTTTTCCTAAATTTGTTCTAGATGTACACATTATGAGTTCCCTGGAAGGGGAATTGGGAATCCAATCGTTGCAATCCACATCTAAATTTTCATTTAGAAATCTCTGAACTAGATTTGATAGTTTTCAAACAGCAATTAAGCACAATAATACAGTTTATTCGGTCGCATTTACTGTTTCGTAATTAATTCCTTGGGTAATTGAATACCACATTTATTTAAATTCCAGAATGAGCGCTGTTTTGATAACACCGTAAGAACTAGTATAAAACTGTGATTGAATAAAAAAATTCGCGCTTCCAATTAAAGGTCGTTTTACTCAACAAAACCTTTTACTGTCCCGTGACGGGGCAAAATGCAAAGTTTTCCTGGACGTTTTGTATCGTACAGGGTTCATTCCCATTAAAGCGTCTGGATAAGTTTAATTAAAACCCTTGACATTTATCGGTGAAGGAGAACGGATTTGCTGACTCTGCTGGCTCATTGATAACGCAACCATTTTCATGTCTGTAATGTGTGAGGAAGGAAAAACAACAGAATTTACAACATTCAACAGAAAAAGATAGAAATCTTTCTTCTTAAAAATAATATTTATACAGCAATAACCCAAGCTTACGCGATAGATGGAACAGAGCGGTCACCGCGTCAGTCGGGGTATAAATTCATATATAAATACATATAAATTATTTTTAGATGGGAGCGGAGACGAAAGAAAATAATAATTTAGACAATAAAGTTTAACAAAATCTTAGATACACAAATACAAAATCGCAAACCGACGTTATTTGAATGTAAAAGATTTAATAAAATCTAACAAATAGTCTGCCAGCTCAAAGATTTTTGGAGCTCTGCACTTTTCTAAATGATTTCAGAAAGTGTTTTCTAAGCAAAATAATAAATACTATACTGCTTTTGAAAGGACGTATATCTGATTCTAAAGTATATCTTTTAAAACGTTTTTAAACAGCCAAGACTTGAAAATTTCACAAACAATTAATTCAAACATCTTTTTGAGAATATATTAAATTTCAAAACTCAATGTTTATTGGTTGAGTCCTTCGAAAAATAATGTAAAAAAATCTAGTGCCCCTGGACTTGCAGCTGGGAGAAGCCATTATCGAAAACGCAATGGGTTCTTTCAGCCCATGAGACTCTGAGTAAAAATAAAACAACCTTTCAGAGTCCCTATTTTGTATGATGTGTGGTTTTAATTGTTACATTGATTGTAATTTTGAAAAATTCAAATTTCTCTAATTTGTTCCACTACTAAATATTGATTACGACATCAATTACTGAGATACAATTTATAGAAGATACTATATTTATATATATAATAATCGCTATTCAATACTTAATTAGTGTCCTATGTATGAAAACATAAATAATATGTCATATATTGGGTAGGTTTGTGTAGCGTTATTGTGTAATATCAGGGACCTAGCTACCACTGTTTCAGCTGCATCGATGATTCGGGGCCCCAAAGCTACATGATCCCCAACACGTGTTTATTATCACACTAGCAGGGCGCGCTCCTGTCTGAAAAAGGGTCCCGAAGGAATTTTGATATAGGGCCCACTTAGAGCTAGCTACGCCAGTGGGTGATATTAAAAGTTTTCTGTGTAATGTAGAAATATTCAGTAATTTCCCGAACTTATTTAAAATAATTCGATTCCCACGATAATGTATTCAGAATTAGAGAATAGAGGTCAAGAATATAGATTTACAGTTTTATTACTATATTAATTTTGCAATATTTAAAGTTAATTATTGAGAACATATATAAATGACGTAAAATACTATTTTTCTTCAACATAAATAAAAAATGAAAATTGTATATATATATATTAGTATGTATTTTTTTCAGGAATTTCTTTTTTAAAATAAGAAATAAACAGCATAAAATATAAATATTCCCCTTCTCAATATTGTTAAATAAAAAAAATGTTTTGAAGCGAACCATGTCCTTGCAGTGCTTTATTTCATATCGCAATGTCTGACGTTTTAATGTGTCACTTTAAATTTGACACGATACTGAACATTCAGTTTTTTAAAACATCTTCTTTATGAACTTTCAAAATACTTTTCATACAAGAAAATATTTGCTCACATAGATATATAGAACCCAGAACGGAAAGCACAGTACATCAGCGTTTCTCAAACTATGGGGTGCGCTACCCTAGAGGGAGAAGGCATGATAAACCTACGCCAGGGGCGCGTGCGTAAAGAAAAATCGAAACTAAAATATTATTTAAAAAAATTATTAATTTACTGAGAGGAATCAAATTAAATTACATTGCGACATATAAGAAATAAAACACATATTTACACAGTTATTATATGAGCTTATAAATAATGTATCAGAATTACACAATGTATTTGATTATTAATTTATCAACACTAAATTAAGAACAAATTTAATAATTACTAGTGAAAACCATGGGCTTGTGCCCGTATACAAAATTATATACCAAATTTAAATCTTATGTTTGTAATTTGTACGGTTTACAATTAAATCTGAATTGTCAATGACCATTATTATTGCATTCAATGCAATTTTTATTGATGGCGGGGGAGTTGATGAAAATTACGATTGAAATTGGGTCTCAAATATTGAACGTGTGATTACATGCAATTGTTCTATCTTCAAGCAAGTAAATCTCTCTAACAAATGCATTCAATAATTTTCCAAATATAGCTGCATATTTATTTTAGAGCTATCTTTCACAGATTTTGCCGTTATTCCGTAAATGTCCATAATTCTGAAAATGTTTACCAAATACCAACTTACATCTACTCAAAAACTAACAAATTTGTAGAGTGCCACTGAGAATTGTGCCACGTGCCAAATGTGGCATACGTGCCATATTTTGCCGATTCCTGCGTTATAGTATTATCAAGAATTTAAAAGTTGGTAATTTATGTTTTTATGTTAGAATTATGTTACTACATATTTTTTTCTTTAATCAACAAATAAAAATCTAATTTAAAATCTCTTAACTATGAAGTTATTATTTTTCAGTATTCAACAAATAAATATGGTCACGCTAACCTAGTGGTTGAGGTAACGAGTTCGTGGCCAGCGTAGTATGAGTTTGAGTCCTTATGCAACTGAAGACCCTCCGTGTAGAAGGACTGGCAAATCTGTCATGGCTCAAAGTCCTCCACTTGGCATGGTGTGGTAGTTTGAGAGTGAAGTGCCATCTCATGAGCCGTCCTTGCCACTTGAACAAAGTTTAAGACTATTGGTCCGTCGCCAATAGTGTTTCTTTAGAGTGACTTTTTATAATAAGCACTCATTCGCTCAACAAACGAATATTCTAATTTGGAATATTACATATGCGTTTAGGGAAGGGGCTCTACATGTGTGAAGTTGGAACTCAAATTCATAACGAAAAAAAAAAGATTGAGAGCTTTTAGTGTAAAAGAATGCTGTAATAGTTAATGGGTATTCATACCAAAATATTAGAAACATCCGAGAATTCTTGAAACTGTTTTCTAGATGTTCTATCAAATGTGCGATCAGAAAAGACAAAGCAATAATTTTACATTCTGAATGCTTTAGATTTCAGTTTTGTGCAATCATTACCGTCAAAACACATAAAATATAATGAAAAATTCATAGAATAATTATTATTTGATACATGCAGGTTAAAATTTTATTTTTAAAATGAATATCATATGAAAGAGTAGTCTAAAAAATCATTAGAATAAAAATAATAATTTAAAAAAAAACATTAATTAAATCAATTCATAATAATTAAAAACAATAATAAATTTCCAAAAAATAATTTTAAATAATTCCAAATAACAGTACATTTTAAATAAAAATTTAAATAATTAATAAATATTATTAATTAACATATATCTTATGTGTCTTAAAAACGTGTCTTATCAGCATTAGAAATAAAGAAAAAGATTTTGAAAACAAAACTCACGGTAAAAGTGGCAAGGAGCATCTTGTGTAAGAAAAGGAGGGGCTCGTCGCTTGTGTAACTTTGAAAAGAATCCCAAAATTTATGACACGTAAAAAGTCCTTGTGAAACGTTCACTGACTGCAATATTTATAAACTTGGTTGTAAAACTTCACTAACTCCAAATAACAAGAAGAAAATAGTCTCCTAAATTTACATCGCTTCCTCAAGTAAAATAGCATGTGTCGGGAGAAATTATATTGTTTAAATGAAGATAAATCCGATCTACCAGTTCAAACTGACATTGTAAACAAAGTTGAAGAGTTCATATTTCGTGCATCTTATAACCATAGAATGTATAAGGGAAATAAGGTTATATTTAACATGCATTTTTTAATAACGGGTTTGAAGTTAACAGAGGGCAATGCACAAACTGACACGTCGAAATATCTAGCGCTTCATGTCTGTTTCAATTTCTCCCTCCTATCTGTGTGTAGTTGAACGTTAGCCGATATCAGGTGTCTCTTTCGTTTGGATAAATATTTTGAGGAAAAAACTGTGTGTGGTTAATCAAGGACAAATATTTCAATCAGAGTATTCGTAATTTTTAATTTTCTAGATGTATAATTACATACATATTTGTTCAGTAGAAACGCGCTCTAGTTATTTTGAAAAAAATGTTTTAGAAAAAAATGTAGGTGTATTCTAATATAAGACAGGTACTTGCTAGGTGGATAATTTAAAATGAAAAAAAAATATATATACATATATTAAAACACACATGTGTAATACACATATATGTGAGATTGTGCGTACTCATTTGATTATTATTAATCCAATTAATTTTGATTATATAACCCCATTTTCGTTAAGACAATAAATTTGTTTCTGATATAATAGTATTGTTGTTATTCCTTTAAATTATTATTATTCCTGTTTGATTTCTTTAAATGACATGATTTCTGTAATAGAATAGGAAATACATTTATATGAAATACTTTTACACTACCTTTGTTTGATTAAAAATTACTTAGGAAACACT
The DNA here is from genome assembly GCA_019973975.1 of Trichonephila clavata. Taxonomy (NCBI): domain Eukaryota; kingdom Metazoa; phylum Arthropoda; class Arachnida; order Araneae; family Nephilidae; genus Trichonephila; species Trichonephila clavata. Next base: position 24,211 of record BMAO01011635.1, on the reverse strand, counting down.
CCCAAAAGTATTCCTTTTAGATTGAAAGTTACATTCAGTATGTGTTCATGCAACTAATTTAAATTCTTTTTGAAAGTTCCAGGTTATATCAACCAAATATCTCATTAATAAATAAATAACTATAATAGAGATTTGCCATTTATTATGTGCATAAAAGCAATTTTAATTCCTTTATAATGTGAAAGGAATGTAAAATATTTTATACAAACAAAAATCTTGTTAAAAAAGCAAGATTTTTAAAACGATTTGCCATAATTATTTTAATAGAAGTTTAACTCACTGATTATTACTCATTCTAAGGAATGACTGTTTATAAACATAGCACTTAAAGCAACACGAAGGCTATTGGCAAAGGACTTGATAATTTTGACCCCCAATCAAGTGACGAGAAATACTCCTGAGCTAATACCCCTCACTTCTAAATTTCCACATCACAACAACGTGAGGTCTTTTGAGCCACAACAAATTTAATGCGCATCAAAACTCTGCAGTACATTCAAATAATTACCCAGAAAAATTAAAATAAAAAAAAAACTGAGATTTAGGGGTATGAGTATAAAATTCAAAGCTTTAATAAATATTTAAATTTATTTATACGTATTCATTTTCATTTATCTGTATTGACTTATAATATAAAAATTATATATTTTTTTGCCTTCTCAATATGGAGGGCTTTCCTGTTAAAAAATATAGCCCTGTGATATAATGGGTACTTCTAAATGGAATACATGAAGGTGTTTTAAAACCTGATGAAGAATACAAGCAATGATCCCCGTGAGCCTTACATTAAAAAATTATACAAGCAAATTATCAATATCATCCTAAAAGCAAAAGGGAGACCAAGATAGATAGTTTTCATAAAATATGCTTTTATAGTCCATTTAATTAAAAACTTTTTTCCAAATAAGTACATTAAAGTATTATGGATATTTTTTATTTACAGTTTGTTTAATACTTTTGACCAAGTCTGTATATGCAAAAAAATAAAATCTTAATTTAAGCATTCTTAAGTGAGTGTATTGAATTTCCAACCACTTTACTTTGTTTCTTGAATACTTTTCCTCACCCTTTCCAATCTGAAGTGTGAAAGAAATCTAACTCCATCAACTTCCCACAGGGACAAGCCATTAACTCAGCATGTGGGAAATGTTTCCCCTGGATACTGTATAAAAAGAAAAATTCCCTTTTAACATAATTATTCGTGTTGCAAAATTCTATTAGCCACATGTCCATCGCAGTACGAGATTATGGACATTTTGGGATCCCATTTTCCCAAAACGAAAATTTTATATTTTACTTGCGGTATGCATTTTTTTCGTGTACAAGTATTCACAGAAGACAGAAACATGTATGAATTATAAATATTTATTTAATTAATATCTTATATTATTTATAGCCTTTAGAATACCACAATAAGTAACTTGTTAGAAATTTCTAAGATTATTCATAATTTGAGACCTGCGCTTGTATTAATAATTTACTAATTGAATAACTTAATTGAATAACGAGAGGAAGATATATTTTGGTTTCCTCAAACATAAAATTATTAGGAAAATGTAGATTTTTAAATTTTTGAACCCTACTTTTGTTTTCTAAAGTTCCACGTGAAAATTAGCTCTATTCACCAGCAATTAATATTTATCCACAAATTGATAAATATTAGTAAAATATAATAAGTTAATGAAGCTACTAATGTATTTACTTTAACTTTTTATCTGATTGTTCAAATTAACATAGTGTCATTATTCCATTCAAAAATTAAATTTCAAATGTACATTAAAGGATAACTGATTTCTATTCTTGAAAGTTTACAGAGTAGTTTAAAATATCAATGGAACATTATGTTCCATTTGAATTTCAAATTGATTCATTTTGATTTCACAACATATATTTTTCATTCTACATCTTTCAGAAGTAGTAACACAAATAGCATTACCTAGTTTTATTTATTTCTAATTATAAATAAATCATTTTTTTAAAATAGTTTTTGCTTTTACGGTATACAATGATGTTTATTGAAATCAATCACACAGAGTCACTATCAAAAATCATACAAAAAATAAAAACACAATGGAGCTATTTTACAAACTGAGGGTTTTTACATAAATTATTTTTGCATATCCATGGCAATACTTTTCAGCGTTTTCCACTCGATTAATAAGAAATACTTCATTCTTTTATGCAGCAAAATATTATATAACATAATGGCCATAGAAGGATTAATCCATTGGTTTTATGTGTATGTGGCTGATATTCATATTTTTTTTATTTAACCCCTTACCGGCTATTTTTTTCTACAGATGGTACATTAAATCATTTTAAGGGGTACGATATTGGTTTAAGAAAATGAATTAAGTTAGCTTACTAGGTAATATTATTTTAATTTATTAAGATTTGATATTATTTGATTTTCTTTTGAGGTTAGTGGGGACATATATTAATTCCTTCCCGCTGTGTGCTATTGAAAGGCATTTATATGTCTTTTCTTTCCTTTTACCTCAATCCACATGAAATTTCTAAAATATATTTTGCAGATACCACAACTTTCAAAAAGAATAATGGATTAGAAACATTTTATTTCCTAGGTAATGATGATAAAATTAAGAATTTTTACGTATTATTTTCAGGAAAATTTATAAAAACAGAGAACAGTACATATACTAAACGCAGCAAATTTCTGAAATGTACTTGAAAATACTACAATATGTAAAATAAACAGAAAATTAGACTGATAAAAATGACTGATAAAGAGGTTAGATTGATGAATTTGGTGCTAAGTATATTTACCACGGACAGGTAAAGGGTTAATTGATCGAGTAAAAAGAGAATGAGCACTTTGTTTTGGAAAGCAAGGGGTTGGTTTTAGAGACGTTTTACGATTTTTAAATCTTGTAATGCAAATGTTATTACAAAATGATATAGCCTACAGTGCCGAATGCATTAACTATACAAATAATTTTAAAGTATCCTCAACTATACTTTCGCTGACCCGTAATTTTGAAAACCGTGCAAATAAGTATTTTTAAAAATATTTAGTGTCATTAGATTAGAATATATGTAAAAAATTATTTTAAGAATCTTTTTACAATAAAAAAACATTTAAATGCAATATTTTGGCAAAAAATGAGCTTAGAATTACCTATTTTCAAAACATACCCCTTTTATGAAAAATTCTTCTATAATAAAAATATATTGCTTATATATAGCCTCAGACTTTTACAGAGAGCCTTAAATACCATTTTTGAAAAATTCATACTATTTTTAGGGTTACTACCAATTGTATGCAATAATTATCGGTGTTTTTTTACGTTCACATTTCTCTAATCTGAAGTATTAAAAAATGGATATATCCACTTCTAAGTTATATGTTTCAAGAATTCTTGTTCAGGCTCTGTACAGAGGTCTTAGCTATATATACGCAGAATATTATTATTATCGAAGTTTTTTCTATAAATGGAGAAAGTTTTAAAAATAAGTAATTCTATGTTCATTTTTTACCAAAATATTGCATCTCTGAATAATTTTTTATTGTAAAAAAATTCTTAAAACAATTTTAAACATGTATTCTAATTGAAGGACACTAAACATTAAAAACACTTTCGTTTGCATGCTTTTGCAAAATCAGGTTTCCGAACGAAGTTTTTTTTTTGAGAACATTTAAATAAAAAAGTTTTCATTAGTATCTCAAATAAATAAGTCACAGTCATAAAAGTATTAAAAATGAAAAGAAATTTTTTAAAAAATTTAACTGATTTTAGTCTTAATTTATATCTACACGAGTAAATTAATACAATATTATAATCATTGTTCTTTGTCTAGATGTAAATAAAAACTTTGAATATACGAAGCTATAAATTCTTTTCTTTGAACGGTTGCATGTTCCTAATTAGATTCAATTTATTGTTGTTAAGAAAACAAATTCTGCCAAAGCTAACCTCTAATGAAAATCGGATGAATTTAATTTGCTTGCTTGCTTGATTGATTATTTAATAACATTGTTACACAAATCAATACAAGACAATTGACGATGAACCTCATGATTTTAAGATATGGTAAGATAAAGAGGGTGATGTCTTAGCTAGACTCTCTTACTCCAAACTTTCACACTAAGTCAGCGTGAGGATTTTGAGTCTCAACACATATACGTGAATCAGCCTCTGTACAGAGTGGCACCAAGACTCGATAGAAACAACGTCGTCACGAATTTGCTGCCACTGCCACTCACCTACGATTCCACCAAAACTTGTGTTAAATGTAAGTAAAATGAATTTAGTTTTGGAATAACTTCACTCAGAATTCCCTGAAGCTTTTTGCTGAAATAATATGAATGAAAAAAAAAATATATATGCAGCATATTTCAAATTACACTGCTGGTCATACAAAATGTGACACCCTAAAGGAAGCATGCAAACCTTGTGAAATTTACATCATGTGTTGGCCGTGATGGAATATGCATATTATTACCATTATAGCGCAGACACACATCACGGGTGACCGTAGCGTCACCCGCAAGTGCTATATATGGGGAGAAAAGATTAGCAACTTGATGTACGGCAATTAGTTTTTCATGCCTCTTTTTTGCTTAAGCTGTTTACCTATACCTCGTAGAAGACATCGAGGGTCTTTTGACTAAGTTTCTGAATTCGACCGAGAAAGAACTGTGGCCTACAGAGAGTTCGGATTATCCTTCAGAGAAATGAGTCAATGTGTCGAGCGAAACCAAGTAACTGGGATGCGGATCTAACATCGCTGGATGCAGGAGGAAACGACGGACCAACCGGCCCGATCGCATCCACTTTGTTGCACCACTGTCCGTGATGACAGGTGGATATTGCGCATGGCGGTGACAGATTGAGTAGCCACATCAAGAACCATAGCACAACAGATTCAGTCTGTTACGCATCCTTCTGTGTCCATTCGACGCCGTCTGCAGCACAGTGGAATATCCGCAGGCGTTCACTGCATCATTTGTCCCTGCTGGAAACCATTGGCGTTTACGCGCCAACAATGGTGTAGGGAATGGTGGACATGGACAACGGAATTGAACGACATTGTGTTTACTGACGAATCTCGCTTCTACCTGCAACATCACGATGGTCATATTCGTGATGGAAGACACCATGGTTGAGAGGCAGCTGAACTGTTGCGATATGCATCACCACACTGGTCCTGAACCCGATATCATGTTTTGGGATAGTATTGGATTTCACTGCCACACCCCTCTAGTACGCATTGCTAGTACACTGGATACAGCCAGGCCTGCATCTTTAAGATGTTGGATGCCGTGGTCCTCCTATACATCCAGCGCTTGCCACCAGCCATATTCCAACAGGAAAATGCGCGACCACACGTGGCACGCAATGTTTAAGATTTCTTCTTTATTGATCAGATTGAATAGCTTCATTGGCTTGCTTGTTCCGCGAGCCTGCCTTTTGTTTCTAATCTATCGCCAATCGGAAACGTGTGTTCCATGCTTGCCTAATGACTGGTCTGGGATACACCATCCGCTGCTGCACAAGATACACTTTGGATATATGAGGAAGCCGCATGGACTATTGTGTCCTACAGATACTTACAAAGACTCCTTGATTCTTTGCCAAGTGGTGTGGCAGCGGTTATAACCGACAATGGAAACTACACGAACTACTGATTTGGTCATCATCCACATGACACAAAAGGCTGCAATTTTAATTATTTGATATTGTACAACTTTGTTATCTGCCAAATGATTTTCGCTGTGATATGTGGTCCTTCATGGTGTTGCATTTTGTGCGGCCGGTAGTGTATTTCATGTTTTAATGAGTTTTGAAGTAATCACAAATAATAGAGTAGTTCACAAAAAAATGATGGTTTAAAATCATTAACAACATTTTAAAATTGAGCTATGCAATAATTTTTACTATTTCAACAACAATTTAAAAAGGCTTAAGGTATCCGTTCGGAACCATGATTTTTAAACTCCTACAAACGAATATTTTTATTAACATTTTGTGTCACTTACACGAGAATACACTTATAAAATTGTTATAAAAATATTATTACAGTAAAAAATCATTTAATTGTGCAATTTTTTAGCAAAAAAATTAACATAGAATTAACTATTTTCAAAACATTCTCCTTTTATGAAAAATGCTTCTATAATAATAATATCTTTCCTATCTCCGTAAGAAACCTCCATAGAGCCTGAACAATGATTTTTTAATCAATTACATTATTTTTAGAAATACTACCAATTCAAATAATAATCGGTGTATTTTTGAAATTTTTTTTTATTCTGATGTATTAAAATATGGATAAATCCCCTCTTAATTTATATACATCAAAAATCCTAGTTCAGGCTCTGTACAAAGGCCTGAGCTATTGATAGGCAAAACATTACTATTATATAAACAGTTTTCGTAAAAGGAGAACGTTTTGAAAATAAGTGATTCTATGTTCATTTTTCACCAAAATATTTAATTTAAATAATATTTTATTGTAATACTATTCTGAAAACAATTTTATACGTGCGCGTGCATTCTAATTTAACAAGTGATATTAAATATTAAAAACAATTTTTTGTAGGCTTCTGCAAAATTATGGCTCAAAACGTAGTTGTATACCTTAAACGCATAATTTTATACACCAATTTTTCCTTCACTTACGATCAATGATAAAGATTTACTTCGAGAAAAATTAATGGTTAAAAATACACGCAAAAGCTTTTAAAGAAATTCATTTATTTCCTTAATAAATCCATCTGCAATGGAGAACTCTCCTTGTAATTTATAAAGAAAAAAACTATCTTGAAATAAAAATATTTAAAATTATTTCATGACTAAAGCTCTCGTTGACATTGTTCAGAACATTTTACATAATGCTATGCAACTTATACGGATTATTTTTACTGAGGGAACATAAAATTTGCATAATCTTCTTAAGGAATCTGACTACTTGTGACAACTTTTTTTAAAATGGAGATATGGATTTTGTACATTTTCAAAAAATATGCTAAAACTAAGAAGAGAAAAAAAAATTATTATTACTAAAATGGCAACAAATTGGTAAAATAATTACAAAAATTACATAAACTGGGTCCATTTTTCTACCAAAAGTTTATGAACAAATTTTCAATTTTTCAATTCTGATGTATTGCTTTACTTTTCATTTTTGAAAAGACTTTCAGGTTAAGAGATTATCTAATTTTTACAAAACTAGAGTACTTTATTTTAGTTATTATATGAAATTGGTTAAAAAAAAGAGTGATTATATTTAAATAAGGGACTGTGAATTTCATAATAAAAAACAATGATTGATAAATCTAAAGGTTAATACATTTCTATTATTACACTGAACATACACAAAAAAATTCAGTTAATTATTTTCAAAACTTTTTGAGCAATCGCTGTCCCCGTTTAAGTATTTAAAAAAAACACCTTTCGAGTAACACACGTTTTTAAGTATGACATCCTGCTTGAAATAATGGCATCTGCCTTTACTAAAATACTTATAGTTTTTGTTTTAGTGAACGGAAAAAATAATAAACTTGTTTTTTTTATAAAGCTAATAAGATGGCCCATAAAATCAAATCATAGAAAAATGTGACATTTTTAGCCAAAATTCACAATTTAAATTCGTGTGAATATTTTATATAATAATTTAATTGAATATTTAATGCAAATACAAGTAAAAGATAAACCTGCATTTGAAAATACCCGCATTAGACTCATAAAACAAAGTAAAAATTGAAAATTCATGCAAATACACTTCATTATATTCATTTAAACATTTTATAAATGTGAAATAGCTAAACATCATAGAGAGATATCAGATGTTTTCATTACAGGAATTTATTTTCATGCTCGTCCAGGAAACTCTTTAAAGAGTTAGAAACCTTTGCAAGATAAACAACAAAATATTTCAAAATTAATACGTAAATAAAATTTAAAAATAAATAAATAGCAAACAAAATTAATAAATAAATAACGACAAAAACCTCTTAAATTGTACATGAATACCTACGAGGGGTTTTCGATATTGTTTAAAACACACGTATCTACTATAGATATGAAAAGGGATTTTTAGAAAATTGTAAATAAAAAATAAGGAACTATGTAAAGCTTTCAGACATGTATTATCGATAAATTAAAAAAAATTAAGAAAAGTAGGTAGTAGTAAAATCTGTATTTAAAAGCAAGATGATCACACACACAAAGTAAGCATTTTCACTGAATGACGGATTTCGCACGCAAAGCAGAAAAACGATTCTTGATTTTATATGAATCTGACCCTTTAAAGTAACTAGCATTAGATTGTAAAGTTGTTTATTGTAGCGTGGGCATTTAAACACTATTGAGGATACAGGGGAATTCAAATTAGTAAAAATCGATCAAACTTTCGATTTTTTCCCCTTTCAGCAAATTATCAAGACTTGAAATCACTTCTACGGAATGCAAAATGAATTTTTTTCAATTGCAATCATTTTTATAGAAGTTTTACTCTTTTCAGTTTAAACACACGTTTAACCACGCGTCTTTATTAACAGAATAATATAAAAAAAGAGATTCATAAATATTTAAAAAAAATAAAAAAAAGGAAAAGAATAACCCTTAGAGTTATAAGACAGGGAGATTTTAGAATTACCCTTTTTTTATTTATTTATATACATATACAGTTCGAAATCACTGTACTCTTATAATGGTAGGTTGATCATAAACGTTATTATGCAATGTCAAGCCGATTATTAAACTATTTTCCAATTTACATTTACTGTATATAAAATTCTAGAGTTTGCATAAATTTAAATTGCATTTTCAGTTCATTTTAGATGATTATATCAAAATAACCACACCAGATTGACCACCTGAACGGAACATATGCTCATGCACCACATGGTTCAATGTCATGCATACTCAATTGGGTATAGTAGGTCTTGGCTCTTATGGGCTGTTGCGCCATTTAGTTAAGTTTTATCAAAATTAACAATTCTTCTTTTCCTACTGAAAATTTCTTTATTGCTGAAAATTAGGTTTGTTTATTACAAAAGAGCACGAAGAAAATCAATTTATAACTTTAAAGTAATAGTATTCCTTAATTATATCACACAGTGCTTTCATCCAATGGGTCAAGGACTTATATATATTGATAAAGTAAACTGAATCTGGATGCGCATGAAGTATTTTAAAATGTATTAATTATTTGGTACAATTAAAATGTGAAATTTGAATATCTAGGGACCAATCAAGATATTTTCATTAAACTGTGTACATTTTATATTTGAAAAAAGATCATTGTTAACTAAAAAAAATCTCTTTAAAGTCTACTGTACCCTTAAGAACTTGTCGCATATGGATAATGAAGCCAATAATCTACACTTCGTTGTTTACAGCAGTTGGTATTTGCAGGGATAGTTTTAACAAAATTACCGTACTAGCAGTACATCAACGGCAAGGGGGCTTGTGAAATTCCAAGTTCTTGCATTATTTCTAAAATAGAGTGACTTATCAATTCATTGGCATCCAAAAATTTACTTAAAATCATATGTGGTTTGATCTTTATGCTTTTAGGCTGTATTCAAGTATTACTAATTCTAATGGATCTTTAATTCATTACAGTTCTAAACCTTCTCTAACAGAGAATTATATTAAATAATTTTTTATTGAATTGTGGTACTGAATTAACCGTAACAATTATCAAAAATGTTTCACGTCATCAAATTTTTGTAGTGATCTGACGAAATATTTCATCAACCATCATTTCGAACCAATCGGCTTGCGAAAATTCATCAAGAGATTTTTTATATCATTCTCGAATTTTTGTAAGTTTAAAGAAGTTCAGATCTTTTGTATTGTAAAGAAGGTCCCGTTTTTCGTATGTTTCTTCTGCTTCGGAATGTATCCGTGATTCTGTATAAAATTTGTTATCTTCAAAATAATTATGGAAATATTTTGATGATGATAAAAAAAGATATATGGATCATTTTGAACGCATTTACATCCACTTAATCCCTAAAATCAACGAACAAAATGCATTCTCTGAGAGAATAAATGTTTTAGAAAATACATGAACGAACATTTTTAGGATATGGAGATAAGTTAATTGTTGAAGAATTTCCAAAATAAGATAAAGTTGTTGACACACTTTATCTTGAATAAGAACTCAAACACACAAATGAATGAGACAGTAATAAGACTCGATTTTACTGTATTTTTGAAACACAAAAAAGACAAACATTGGCATGTAGCAGATTTAAGTAAACAATTATCCTGATGCAAACTTAATGTTTTTTTTCTTATTGTATAAATATCTTGTTGGGAAATTCTGAAATTTATTTTTATTTGAACATTAATATACTTGCAATTAAAAAAAAAACCTCATTTTATTTTTTAAAAATATTCTTTAAATTCTATTTTTCAATGAATTTTTAAATAACGCGATTTAAATTTATATTTTACATATTATAATTACAAATTATTAACATATATAAGAGCATTAAGACATGTTTAACAGAATCACTATCTCATAAATATTCAGCAAATAGTGTTATTGAAAACCACGGGAAGTAACAATTTATTTGAAATCATGAAATATTTCTATATCCAATTCTTAATCAAGGCATTAGGGACTTTATTCTCCATAAGTATTCTTTTATTATTGCAGAAAAATATTTCACTGCCATAGTCTCGTTTTCTATTTTCGCAAGAAAGGTCAGCCTTCCAAATTCTCGTGGCATTCACCTTCCTAATTATAGCGATTATTTCCTATCAAATGACAATGGATACTTGTCAGCGAATTCTTTTCTGCGAAGGCCACGTTCTTTGATATTTGTCGGGGATTTGTCTAGTTAGTGGGAGATTATAAATGTTTCGAAAATAATTCCATTAGAATAGCTATTGTGTTGCCTTTTGACAGATATTTCATTATGCATGGACGCGGTTTTGGATTAAAAGATTAAATTCCGTTACAAAAGTTTATATTTGGCGTCACATTCATCAAGAATTTTGTTTTTGTCGTGAAAATATGAGTTTTCAGAAAAGCAAAACAACAACAACAAAACAATAAGCATTATAAGCACTAAGTAATACTGTGAAATAAAATAAAACGTGAAAGTTCTCAATGAATACATAAAATATAAAACACATTAAGTTAAAAACAGAATTATTATAATTTTTTAAATTTTACTAAGACGATGGATATATTTTATAAATATAAAGACTGATGTTGAGTTACTATATATTCTCGTATATGTAACGTTTGCGTTATACATTAATTGAGCGATTTTCTCGAGCAGTGGGGTGTGCTCCTTAGGGGGGGGGTGATAACTTTACATGGGGGGTGCGAGCATATCGAAAAGTCGAAAATAAAAGATTCTTCACAAAATTGTTAATTTACTGAAAGGAAGCAAAACAAAATACATTATGACGTAACAAAAGTAAAAAATGCACATTAACACATATAAATGTATCGCTTATAAATGCAGCGTTTCTCAAACTGTGGGGCGTGATATTCCCACCAGGGGGCGCGAGGGTACCGAATAGTTGAAATAAAAGATTATCTCTTTGAAAATATTAATTTACTAAAAGGAAGCAAAAGAAAATACATTTTGCCATAATAAATAAAATACATATTTACACTGATATTATATACGTACTTATAAAAGTATTTCATCATTAATCCATCAATACTAAGCTAATGGGCTAAGTTATTGTAAGTTAATTTACGCATGGGCTTGTGATATACAAAATTTAATACTTGTCGTGATAATTTGTACTCTTTATAATTAAAGTCGTATTGTAGCTAGAGCATCAAAGTACATTATTATTGAATTCAATACATTGTTATTGTTTGGAGGGAGCGCGATGAAAATTATGATTGAAAATTGGGTCACAAACATTGAAAGTTTTAAAAACACTGCAGCACTGCACAATGTATTTTCTGATTAATTTATCAATATTAAGCTAAGAACAAAAGTTTAATAATTGCTAGTGACCCATAGGCTTGTCATATACAAAATTCAATACTTAACTTGAACATTTGTGTGGTTTATAATTAAGGGTGTATTGTAGCTAAAAAAGGTCGTAGTGGTTAATATACATTAATGAATTTAATACATTACTATTATATGGAGAGAGAAGGATGGTCGATGAAAATTATGATTGAAAATCGGGTCACAAACATTGAAAGTTTGAGAAAAACTGCCTTAATTACAGTACCAAGTAATTTTTTTCCTCAGTAGTATACAATTATTGCTAAACTTTATTTATGGCAGTGTTTTTCTCAAACTGTGGGGCTCCCCCCCCCCTCCTTGGAAGGCTTGTGAAAACTCTATGTGGGGGGCAAGAGAATATCAAAAAGTTGAAAATAAAAGATTATTTTTAAAAGAATTATTAATTTCCTGGAAGGAAGTAAAACAAAATTTATTCTGATATAAAAAAAACAATAATATGATACTGAAATCTTTATAAATTAAAGTTATTTTGAATATTGCTAATCTTCCTTTTGACCCTCCCACACCAAGGGATGACTCAGCTCATCCCTTAGAAGTTTACATTTAAAACCCCACGAGCTATTAGGAGTTATCTTAGAATTTTAAACCAGTTTCAAACAACGAGAGGGATACCGTGTTAGCTCTTGAACTGTAATGACTTGTGACGTTAAAATTTGAATTTCCTGTATCATCTTGAGATACTCGGTGCTCAGCCAGGTACATTTCAAAAAATAAAGATTGGATACGTCATTCTAAAGTAGAACTTTGTTTTCAATTGTTACCTAAGTATTGTTACTTATACCTTGCCATGTCTGCTCGTTGCTGTGTGTTGACTGCCATATGATGTTAACAGCTTTCTGTGTAGTTGTCAAATAAAATGCGTCATTGAAAAATGATTCATTCATCAAAATAGCACCAACGTTTCAAAAAATAAATTTCAACAAACCAAAACCTGTTGCAAGTTAAAATTCCTTCTTCAAGATTTATAGGAGTGAGTGAATATAAAGTTGCAGTGTTCAGGTACACGAGGGTTTTGCGACGGACCTCGTAATTTTGAATCATAGTCAAGTGTCGACGACTACACATGAGCTGGCACCCCGCTCTCTTTACAACCACACCACACAACGAGAAGACATTTGAGCTTTCGACAGATTTAACGTGCATCGCTCCCCTACACGGTGGGTCTTCAGTGGTACTGGGCTCGAACTCATGACACGCCGTCTACGAGTCCGATACCTTGACCACTAGGCTAGCGCGGTCTCTCAAGATTTATATATCTATATATGAATAAATGATGCCCAGTTGAAAAGGGGGCATATACGATTGCGTCAGAATGACTGCATATAAAGAAGAGCCACCAAACAGGGACACGGAAAACGGTAGGAAGTGTACACTGCATAGGAGGTTTAACAGTGAAACCTGTTAATGGTAGAGGAAATTAATTGAAAGAGTAAAGTCGTGCCATATAAGGATGCGTCCAGATCGGAATGTGCGGTAGTATGTCTTCTGATTGCAAGAGATGAGTTTAATGGAGACATCTATCGACGAATAGTGGCAGTCTAGTGTGATAAATATTTAGGTTGAAAGTCTGGGAACAGCTGGTCTAAAAGTTTTCGAGAAGGGCAGCAAACAATATAGGATCTCCATTACAATGTCCGTCCCCACGTCTGCTGCGAAACCAAGGTAACTTTAATAAAATCCGTTGGGAAATGTTAGAACACCCACTGTACAGTTCGGCTTGTCACCTTGTGACTTCCAGGCTTTAAAGCCACTTAAGAAGGAATAACGTTTCTCTTTAGACAATGTAGTGAAGGAAGCCGGGCAAGACTTTTTCAAAAATTAACCACGTTCATACTATAGTGAATCCATAGACCTGCTGCTGAAGCGATGGGACCTTTGTTACAACCCCCAGAGTGATTTCTTTTAAATTCCAATAAAATCATTATTTTTATTGAACTTGTCCCCTTTTCATTTGGCAACCTTTATTTATAGGAGAAAAGAGAGTGACTTAAACACTTGTCATGAAATCTCTGGATCGATTAGAAATACAGACTTAAAATCGAACTAGCATGTTACTTTTCTTGATAAGAAATCCTCTTAGAACAGGTTTTATGAAAATCGATAGCCATACGGGAATGCGGGTTTTAAGAAACAAAATTCTAAAATATTATCCCTGAAGATATAAAATTTGGTTAGTATTTTTTTTGAAAAGAGAGACGAGAGAGGAGTTAAGAACGGGTTTTTTCTACAATTGACTCCCAATGGAGGTTTATTAGGGAGTTATAGGTACAAAAAAGTCCCGTTTTTGAGCTATTACATTACAATCTTGAAATGCGGGAAAGGAATTTTTTTAACTGTTGAATAGAGATCCTGTAAGGTTGAGTTTTGCGAAGATTAACCCACAAGAAAAGTTGTGGGGTTATACACACAATCGCTGCTTTTGAACCATTGCAGCACAAACTTGGTATTCGTGTACCTTTTATTCAAACATGTTCCTTTTATGCAGTACAGATCCTCTGAAAACGTTTTCACTTCAAAATTCAAAATGGGGAGGTACGTGGGTTATTATAAATAGAAAATTACCATTTTTTAATTAGTAGACCAACAACCTTGACATTTGGCAAGCATGCTTCTTTTGATGAGTTGAGTTTAGCTAAAAAACTGAATTTGTGGAAGTCGATCCGCTGAAGGAGACTACACGGGCGTAAATAATAAATATATTTCTGTTTTAGAGATAAAAGTCTTGCCCTTTTTAAAATATTATGTGAGGGTTATATGAAGTTTTTTCAATGCAATCGAAAGCTTAAGGTTAGATAACAATAACTTAAAAAGAATATATAATCATACAGGGCCATGGAATTCTCTGCGAAGTGTACTGGTTACGGCTACTATTTTCTTTTTTTTCATGAAATAATTATTTTACTCTGTAAAATAGCAATATAGAACAGGGGTCGCCAACCTATGGCACGCGTGGCACATGTGGCTCGCAGTACAATTCTCAGTTTCACGCTGCACTACACTATAAATTTGTCAATTTTTGAGTGGAAGGAAGTTGATAAATTTGTAATGGAACTTTTTTGACGAACATATTCAGAATTAGGGACATTTATGGAATTACGAAAAAAATTCTCAATGATAACTCTATAGAGATAAATTTACAGCTATTTTGTCAATTATTGAATGCCATTGCTGGCGAGATTTAATTGTTTGAAGAGAGAAAATTGCATGTACTCTCTTTTCTTTCCGCTTTTCCTTTCTACAAATCTAAGTAAAAATCTTTCTTCATAAAAAATATTTCGTGTTCACAAAGATATTGTTTAACAATTACAGGCTCAGAATCGTGTCAAATTAAAAGTCACACATTATACCCCTGCTTTTACGATATAAAAATAGAACGGTGCACGCATTAGGTTCGCATTCAAATTTGTTATTTATCTTTATTATTTAACTGTTTTGAAAAGAAATATTTACATTTTATGTTTATTTCTAATTTTAATAATTATGTTTAAAAATACATAATATATGCAAACAATATACATAAATATATATGCACAATTTAAATTTTTAAAATTTTTACTGAAAATATAGTTATATTTTATGCTGCTTATTTTTATGTTAATAAATATCTTTATATGATGCAAAATTAATACTTAATAAAACTGTAAACCTATATTATTGACCTCTATTCTCTAACTCTGCATGCATTACTGAGGGAATCGAATTATTTAAAAAAATTCCTACTATGTGGCACGCTGAATCATATTGGTAGATTGGCTTGGCACGCCACACCTAAAAGGTTGCCGACCCCTGGTATAGAATAACTAACTGATGAAAAAAATTCAATTTGTGTAAGAAGAAGAGTTCATTTTTTCTTAATTACTTTTCATCTTTTATACATGTTATTAAATTATATGAACTACGTTGCGAATATTATCTAATGAATATATTAGATAATAGAGAATATAAAAGACCATCCTCTCTTTCACTATTGCCCAATTTTTATGAACGTTGAAATTTATGTAACATGGATTGTTTATTTTTCATAATAGGCATGGAAGCTTTTTTAACTTGTGGAACCTTTTAATTAATGTTTCATACACTTACTATTGTATTACTTCGAATAAGCTATCAAACTTCTTTCAGATTATCAAAATGTTTTATGGAAGTAACGTAAATTAACTATTTGAATATAAAGGTAGGAAATAGAATTTGAAGGAAAATTTTCTTTTAAGAAAGTCTACAAGTGTTTTAATGTAATATATGGAAATAGCGTGGATTCATGCATTTTCTCGCAATGTCGCCTTATGAGAAAAAAGATTCATTTTTCACTTATCTTTTAAATTTTTTTCTTAAAAAAAATCGTCAGTAACAAAATTATTATTTGCAATAATTCTTCCCACTGAAATTCAGGTAAAACTCTAAATTCACTGTAAATTTAAAATTATCACAAATTAAGTACCTTTAAAATTTCAAAATAAATAACTAATACACACATCTGTGAGAATGATATAAATTGGTAAGTTAAAAGTTTGAGGTATAGATGCAATTATATATTATAATATAAAGTTACTTTTTGTAGTCAATATATTCGATTAAATAGAAATGTAAGAAAAATCAAATACATAATAAAATTTTATTCTAAGCGTAGTATTCATTATATATAAAAAAAAAAAAAAACACGCGCGCGATTTCAATATTTATTACCAATATAGAAACGTATCATGGGCGAACTAACAATAGTTTCATTTTTTGTTAATGTGCTAAAGCTTTTTTAAAATATCCTTACAATTTTCAAGACATAAATTGAAAATATAATTTATAAAATCAGGTTAATGTAAATAAATTGTAACAAAAAGGTAAACTTTTAATTACATTCAAAAATAATCTTTTGTTTGAAATGTCCACAAATAAAAACAGAAATTTCTGTGCTTCTTCATATTTTCAGTGCTATACATTTATATAGTAAACAAATATTATTTCTATCACCACATAACTACAAAATAGTATACCAAAAATTAATGACAAACTATTGGTATACATTTTGGAAGCCATACGGAATATAATATAATTAAATTTCATAAAATTGTCAAAACTACATTTTTTTGTAATTCTAGCTGGTGTATCCGTTCTTCGCTCGGGTGAATGGAAAATTTAAACATATAGAATGAAGGACAAAAAAGTTTTTAATGAGTTAATTTTATACGTGAATTGTAAAATAAGCAAAAAGAAAAAAAAACATTTAGCATATGTCAGCTGAACAAATAAACTATATTTGTTAAATTTTAAGTCTGTAGATCTAATAGCTGATAAAAAGGATTTTTTTTATTTATATCACCCTGTAACTTTGTTGTTGAAAACACCTTCCCAAGCTGATCACCGCTCAGCAAAAGTAACACATCGTTTTCAAATTTTGTGTTATGAACACTTAAAATAGTGTAAATAACTTATAACTGGATGTCTAATACGTTAGTATTACTTTCTGTTGTATTTATTTTATGTTAAAATTGTAATATTCGCAAGCAACGCCTTTCCTTACATTATAATGGCGATTCAATGGAAACATAGCGAAATGTTGGTGAAAGAGCCAAGTTGGCATCATTTTTGGCGACCGCATTGACAACTTGATTGAACAGTATAGAAGTTGCTTTGGTCTAGTGCTACCTTGGTGGGGATCTACAACAAAGAGGATAGCCCAAAAACCATCTCCACAAAAATACATATACATGCCAATTTTCATAATGATCGGTTGAAAGGAGTTAGAGTGTAGCGAGGTTCTATATACAAACATTCATTTTTATATAAATATAGATAGTTTCTATATATACTTACTTAAGTCTTGATTTTTGTATTGTTCTTGAATCATAAGTATGTGTGTGGACGAATCAAATTTACATTTACTACTAGACTCTTATCAATTACATCATATGTCTGGGACAAGTGGCCTTCTTTAGGGATTTGTGCGAGATTTATTTAAATCACTCATGGCTCAAATTCCTCACTTTGATGTGATGTGGAAGATAGAGTGTGGAGATAGAGAGGAGCCGGTTAAGATGTCGTCCCCCTACTTGACCATGGCTTAAAATTACAAAGTTCGCCAATAGATCTCGTGTTGCTTGAAATGCTGTGCCTTAAAATTTAAATCGAATGCTCTCAAATAACAGCTTATTACTTTACGTTCAGTTATGTTTCGTCAATCCACATAAACTTCCTTCATATAATCAGGTGTAAATCAGTGCTTCTCAAACTTTCAGTATTTTGTACATAATTTCAAATTATAATTTTCATCGTGTCCCCCTC
Organism: Trichonephila clavata; assembly: GCA_019973975.1. NCBI lineage: Eukaryota > Metazoa > Arthropoda > Arachnida > Araneae > Nephilidae > Trichonephila > Trichonephila clavata. Next base: position 5,949 of record BMAO01011635.1, on the reverse strand, counting down.
TTTTAAATAACAATAAATTGAATGCAATAATAATGTTTTTTGACGTAAAGCTACAATACGATTTTAATTATAAACCTTACAAATTATTTTAATTTGTATACAAGCCATATGGTAGAGAGTCACTAGTAATTAATAAACTTGTTCTTAATTTAGTATTGATAAATAAATTATTAAATATATTGTGCAGTACTGTATAATTTATAAGTATATTATATCAGTGTAAATGTGTATTTTATTTTTATTACGTCAGAATGTATTTTGTTTTGCTTCCTTTCAGTAAATTTGTAATTTTTTCAATCTTTTATTTGGACTTTTCGGTATTCTTGTGACCCCACGTAGGGTTATCATGCCCCTTTAGGGGGGTACGCCTCACAGTTTGAGATACGCTGAAGTAAATGCATATCTCGCATTTCAAAACTATGCATATCTCTCAAATATACTCTAAAGCATAGGTTCCCAACCTTTTTTGAACTGGCGCCCCCTTTTCTAGTGAACATATCGATACCGCCCCCGTTTCTATAAATTATTCCAATACCCCACCCCCTCCCACTCTAGAGAAATAAGAGTGTACACTGGTGTCCAAAAGTTAAGCATAATTGATAATTATGTGAATAAAGAAGAAACTGTAAATCAGAAGGGCGGGAAACGTGATATGCGAGTGTAAAATGGTTATAAAATAAGGAAGCAAATCAAAAGAATGATAATAATTGATTTTATTATCCAAAGTAGCAGTTTGAAAGAAAACTGAGCATAGCAAGGATTAACACTTTAAAGAAAAAATGAAATTAAACATTAAATAAAATACTGATGCTGCAGTTTAATAAGGCATGTGGTCACCTCTGACAGCCAGGCACGCTGCACAGCGATTTACCATACTTGCTATGAGATGCTGAATGATTTGTGGGCTCAAACGGTTCCAAGCTTCTTGGAGAGCTCTCGTCAGTTCTGTAATGGAGCTTGGTGGGTGTGAAAGGGCTGAAATTTGTCTCCCGAGCATACCCCATACATGCTCGATAGGATATAAATCAGGAGAATTCGCAGCCACGCCATGCGCTGGAAGATTTCCGTTTCAAGAAAGTCATCAATCAGCACCGCTCGGTGACATGGCACATTATCATTCATGAATATGAAGTCAGGACCAGACAGCACCTCGAAACACGCGAACATAAGACTCAAGAACTTCGTCTCTGTATCTTTGAGCAGTCACAGGCCCCGTGTCAAAGAAATGGAGGTCTGTGCGGCCGTCCATCATGATGCCTGCCAGTACCATTACTCCCCTTGATGGAAATGTCTTTCCGTTATGTTTCTTGATTCAAAACGTGTTCCACGTTCTCTCCATATCGTTACCCGCAGAGAATCACTACTCAGACTAAACCGGGACTCGTCACTAAACATCACATTGGCCCACTCTCCCACACTCCAATGTTGATATTTCAAACTCCAGTTCAAACGAGAGCGTTTATGCGCAGACGTGAGGGGAATGCAAACTTTTGGTCTTCTGGCATACAGGCCAGCATGATTGAGTCTCCTGTAAACATTTTGTCTCGAAATTCGTATTCCTCTGGCGACTGTGAGCGCCGAACCCAGTGCCCTGGCAGTACTGCTCCTCTGACGTCACGCACTTTTTACCAGATATCGGTCTTGGCGAGGGGTTGTGACTCTTGGTCGACCTGATACTGGTTGTCGGGTAATATCCCCTGTTCTTTGAAACCTCTGCCACAGTCTTGAGATCACAGACTGGTCCACATTCAGAATTCGAGACACTTCGGTTTATGATCGTGAGGATTCCAGCATTCCAACAATTCTTCCTTTCGTAAACATGTCCAATTGGCGTCTTTGTGCCATCATTCACCTTGTTTGATGGTTAACAACGTTCCTTCGCACAGCAGTTGCACGAAACTTGTCTGAAGTGCCTATGCTGCGTGAATCGGTTTCTCCGCGTTCCGACATGCGCCGGTGTTTCGCGCAGGACGTAGTCGACTGGAAAGTTTTGCTTAAACCCAATGTTTTTGCTTTACCCAATTAATATCCGCAAGAAATTTGGAATAATTTTACGAATATTTACTCCTTGTTTTTCGCATTTTACGATTTATGCTTAACTTTTGGACACCAGTGTACATAATACATGATGAAAACAAGAATTAAATTTTAAAATAATACTCTATTACTAATAGAATATATATTTTTTAATTAATTTTTTTAAATCCCCAATTTTTTTACTTGCGAATCTGAAATAGCTATTGCACAAATATATTTAAATGTGTAATATTATATATTTTAGTCATAGATAGAGGATATTGTAGGAATTGAAACGCACTATTGAATTTCTTCGTTTAAAAGAGTGGAATAAAAGTTTTAGCTTACCTGTTAAAAAGGCAGGCAGGGGTTCTGATGATACGAAGTAATTCATAATAATCTATTACTTTCCAAATAAATATAAATTGACAGTTTCAGCTTTTAAAGAATCCCACGTTAATTCATAGTTAACATATTTAATTATGTTTCTTGAATAATATACGTAATGAAATGTAGAGGACAAAACATGTTTCCTACTGCTTACAGACAAGGACCACACGTGCACTACAGAAATTAAAATGCACTATATCATTCAATTTAATGTAGGTCTGAATGTAATGTAATCTTTACGTTTTTCACACATCCACTTTCCGAACTACCGAAATATGTGAATTTTCGTACGTGATATAGAAATAATTTAAATACATACAATCAACATAAGGTAAACAGTATTAAAGTTTACTTTTGTTGGTACATAATCAGCGGGAGGGAGGGGTCTTTTTTAGGAGCGGGAGGGAGGGGTCTTTAAGTCTTTTTTAGACTATATTTGGTTAATCTACCCAAGCCTCTCCGTACCATCTCAACGCCCCCTAATTTTCTCTGGGTGTTTTACTGCCCCCCTGAAAGCCTCAAACGCCCACAAGGGGGCGTTATCGCCCACGTTGAGAACCTATGCTCTAAAGTCTTCAATTTCGATAAAAAAGAGTTTCTAACGAACTTTACATGGATAACCATTTCAGTTTTTATCAAAGAAGATTAAAGGATTTAGAGCTTTTAAAATTATGATTTAAGTTTCTTTCTACAAAAACGAATTGGTTTCCATTTCATTTGATCCCATTTTTCATTGTTTCAATAATGAATTAATGCTTTTAAAATTGAATACCACAAAAAAAGTAGCATAATTTCTTAAAATGATTCATTCTATGATCTAACTTTTTGTATTTTAATAAAAGTATAGGTTGCTTATTTTTAATGATCTAAAATCATGGATTCTTAAGCAAATGGAGAAAAAGAACTTTTCAATAAAATAAGAACATGCATGGTTAATTTTGAATGCATCGTTTCTTATTTCATTTAACATTTTGAAGTCCTTTATTCCTTTAAAATTTTTTTCCTCAAAATTAGAAATCATATAATTCTTTTGTTTATCATTTTGAGTCTTATTTTGATTCTTTAATGAGTTTTTTGTGAATTATTAATAATTTCATGATTTTATACTACATTTATTTTCAGGAATACTTTTGGATTGATATTATTGTTAAGTACGACTTTTTAGCTACGAAAAAGAATGACTTTTGTGAAATTATTTTTCAAAGGCTTAGATTTCATTTATTCAGATTAGAGAATTAAAATACAGAGATGCAATATTCAAACAAGCAAAAAATTACATAATTTAAACTTTTATTAAAATGTTTTCTTCTTGCGACAAAATAGATTTCAAATCCCCACGCGTAGCCCATTTCATAAGAATTCAAAAATCGAAATTTCGTTTTAAAAACTTATTTAAATTTCGGAAATTTTTCTACAGTTATTTCTTTTATGAACCATAATTTTCAATCTATATTATATGGTACGTTTTTATTCTAGAAATAGCTCTTCAAATGGGATATTTATAAATTGTACTTTTTTTATTCGTTGTGAACATGCATTACATTTTTCATTTTCCCCAAAATTTATTTTATGTTTTGGCTTATATCTCTACACGAAAAAAATATTGTGCATATATTTTTACTTCAAATGACTTTTTTAAAAAATATTTTCACTAAACGCTGGCTAGGTGACGTATTTGCCTCGGACTTTGTACTCCCAAGTTTGCGGATTCAAACTCAGCACAAGTCGATGAATTTTCATGATATAAAAATTCAACAGCATCCAGGTCGTATGATTATGTGGCACGTTGAAGATCATTAGAGAGACAGTTTTTTTCGAATTCTCTCGGCAAATAAAATTCCTAGTAGAGTTTTGCACCGTTGAAGCTCAGGTCCTTCCCTCTGGAGAGAAAGTTCCGCATTGTTACAATTGTGGTGTCACAAAAGTGGATAGGCCGCGGGTAGCCTAGTGGTTAGAGAATCGGACTCCAGACCGAAAGGACTGAGTTCGATGCCCATGCCTCCAAAGACCCTCCGAGTACACACGGAGTACGTGTTTGTGAAATCAGTGGGTTTGAAAGTGTTGTGGACGGTCGCAGTAGAAACCACGGGTGAAGGGGGCTGGAGAATATTTCCCTCTCCTCCAGTTCCATGCCTAAACTGTGGAAGTGGAAATAGGTGGTGTCACCATCTATCGTGTATGAACTGAGTCAAATCGTACAGTCACCTGCATGGTGCTCAAAGCTAAGAGGTAACGATAGGCGTACCCCTTGCCACGATGAATTTCGTGGGCTTCGTTCTGACACCTTCAGACAGGTGGCATTAGAAACATCAACAATATAAAGGTGGATAATAAATTTTTATCCATCTTTATGACACCACACTAAAGAGTGATGAAAGTTCCTGAGGATGCACTACTTCTGCAATGGTAATTACCAATCCCCATGCCCATTTGAAAGAAAAAAATAACTTATATTCGACTTATGTTCAACTTATATTCGAATATAATAACTTATATTCAAACTTATATTCGAAAAAAATTTCTGCGAATGAAAAGAAAAATATTCCGGATGCTGATAAATATAATTACTTTTTTCTTTATATATATATATATATATACTGTACACTGAAAGTGCATGACTTAAATAATGATTTCAATCTGGAATTAACGAATGAAAACTGTAGACGAGTGCTCAAGTTCGCGAATTCGTAGCAGGTGTTACTTTTTTTTTATGGGTGTAATCCCTGGCGTTACTAAACATCCTGTCTTGTAGAGAGGTTATTAGAACATGAATTGAGTCGTAAGTTTAGATTAGTCTAGTGAGAGCCTAAAGATGCTTTTTGAAGCTCTTTTATTTAGCACAACGGACAAAGCAGAACAAAAGACAACAAAGAAACAAAACATTGTTACAGTGAAAAACAAAGCGGCCATTCGCAGCACCATCTACCATGTAAAGGAGGAGATACAACATGGTTTGATGCAGTCTAAATTTTTCAGGTTTTTTCAGGATTGGAAAAAATCTTTGTCGGATTTTTTTTCGAATTTCCGGTAAAAAAAACATTTTTTTTATTGCTGAAATTTAATATGTACTCTAGTATAAATTTAAAAATGCAATTTTGTTGTTGTCAGAAAGCAGTTTTTTCTAGACTTACAGGTGGTCCAATATATTATATCTCATCTACTGATCTCCAGTTTTCACTGCAATGCATCAAGATTTAGGCTTAAGAAAATATACTCTGATACTATATTTATTTATGTTATTGGTTTGAGGTTAATATTTGAGAAATAAAAGTAACACAAAAAAATATGCACAAAAAACTATTAAAATTATGCAAAAAATATTTCGGAAGAAAGGGGTAAACAATTTTTCATCATTTGACCAATACCACTGTTCAACTGGCTTTTTTACTATGCCCTGCATGATCCAAATACACAATAAAATTCTGACCTCTTCCTTACAAGTTGCACGCCATTCCCACTGCTTTGAATGCATTTTAGATTTCCGGGAATGAAAGCATTGTTCAGCATATACATTAGTTTCCTCCCCTATCAGCTGGAACATAG
>BMAO01011634.1:0-22018 GCA_019973975.1 Trichonephila clavata | reverse complement strand
ATTTTATTTGCATTTATTTTATCTTTTTACTTGAATAGAGCGTTATTCAAATATCTCGCATAAGTTTTTTTTTCTGCTTTCATTGGATATATATTCAAGTATCTGGTAACAATTTTAAATGTCTAATTATTATTTGGGGGAACTTGGATGTATATATATATCGTGAATGTTGTTCTATTCTATGCTATTATTCTCACGTGATTCCACTGTAATAACTATATGTTTCAGTGTGTTGTATTAATATCAGAATAAATCATTAAAAATGTCGTTTGTGTTCGAAATCTTTTGTCTACAAGGCCCTCCTCTTAAAATCCACAGATTGAAATCATATCTCTATTTTCATATATACGGACTTTACCTTTGGTAAGGTTAAATTCTCCACACTAGGGGATCGAAAACTCTTTAAACGGAAAATTTAAAGTAGAAGTAATATCAAATTGTGCATATTTTCAATGCAATATATGGTTCAGTTTTCTCATAAAAGACTTAAAAGAGTAACGTTGTACAATCCACTTTGTTCTTCACTTCACTGTTAAAAAATAAAAGAATTTAATTTATGAACTGAAGAACTCCAACAGCACCTGAAAAAAAGTATTCAAAATGGTCTTGTTCCAAATCCCCTTCTACGAATGAAAATCTTTCGTATTTGCTCGTTGATGCTTAGGATAGTCTTTAATACTTTCAACAAAGAAATGGCTCTTGCGATTATCCGGTGAATCTGTATGGGATTTACACGTAATTTTTATATGTCTTCAGATGTACAAAACTATTGGATTTAGATCTGGGGAACATAAAAGCCATAAATCGATTTTTTTTATTTGTTTCAACTGGATGTATGACATTACTTTTTCTTACACTGAGAATGGACTATAAACACAGTTCCTTTGTAAATAAATATTTTTTATCTTGATGTATATTTATATTCTTTTTTGCATATATATATCCTTATTTTAACTGTAGGCTCAATTCAAGACGGTCACATTATAAAGACAAACAAGTGTCTTCCCTTGAATTGAAAACAACAGAACAAGAACAATTTAACTAATTGTACTAGTTCTATTTGTAAAACTTAGATAAAATTTCAAATTTCATGATTGGGTAAACATGTTTAAATGTTATGAATAAAAATTTCTTCAAAAAGATTTTAAAATTTTTTTTAAAAAAATCTTTTTTATGCATGTATTTTTAAATACATTTAGCATACTTTAGCATTTAGCATACAAATATTTCATTTTTGAAAAGAAAGTTTCTGCAAAGAGCAAAAATTGGTAAAAGCTATGACGTCATTTAAAGTTATGAGCTGATTGTCTGGAAACATGCGATTGCAGTTATCATATGACTATGACGTCACATAACCTTAGCCCATTATATATATATCAGGTTGTAAACCTGTATTTCGTGGCTGTGACGTCACATGAGTTTTTGAAATGCTAGAATTACGTGGTTATCATTATCATGTGACTATGACGTCACATGAATTTAGCCCATTGAATATCTTTCACGTGTAAGAGCATTTTTGTTTGTGTTTGTTTATAAGTACTGTAAATAAATCAATGCTTTTTTTTTCAGACTATTCCAACTCGTAGCTACGATTTAATACAGTTATTCCGGCATTATTTCAAGAAATCGGTGAATCCTACTAACCTTGGTCTTTTTATAGATTCTTACATTCGGTAAATATGCCTCTAATTTTTTTTTAAATTGTATTTAATGATTTATAATTATCTTTAAGCATGCTCATTCATTATCTTAAAAAATCGAATTTGATCAATTTGTTTCACTTGGAGTGTTACTCTGCGATAAGGAGAGATATGTTTGTGTTTAATTTTATTTTTCGATCTTATTTCAGACGCACTGACTTACAGATCGTTCGAGAAAACTGATCCTCAAAGAAGAGATGTGTACGAAACTTCAGGTACATATACGAATTATAATCAATTCTTCTACTACTAAAAGTACAAGAGTTTTAATGTTTGGGTTATGTAATATTTTTTTCATGCATTCTTATTTTTACATAACTCCTCTGCTATAACTTGAGGAATATTTTTGTGAACTTATGCAAATTTATAATTTATATTAACTATTAAATTTATCTTCGTCATATAAATGTCATACATTATTAGATTACATAAAATTAATTCATAATTAGAAGTAAATAGTTTAATGACAAACAACAAAAATTAAATAAATTTATAATTATGTAACTAAATTGCATTTAATTTTTAGTATAATTATGTAAACAGTGTTTTTAATTTCAAATTCAAAAAATAAAATACTGTTAATATATAAAATTTTAAAAAAAAATAAAGAAATAATAGAAAGTTTAGCAATTCATATATAATGTAGCATATTCTCTGGTTGGTTACACAAAGTACAACACCCTGAAGGAAGATTTCAAACCATATGAAATTTACATTATGCGTTGGCGACGATGAAATATGCAAATCATTAGCATTATAGCACAGACGCACATCACCGGCGACCGTAGCGCCACCCTAAGCAGTACATAAGGTGAGAAAAGATTGACGATTTGAAATTTGACAATTGTTTTTTTCCGTGCAATTTTTTTAAAGCTGTTTACCTGTGGCCTCGTGGAAGCATTGAGCGTCTTTGACTAAGTTTCTGAATTCCACCGAGGAAGAAAAGTAGCCAATAGAGATTAGGGTTATCCTTCAAAGAAATTAGCCAACGTGTTGGAGGAAACTGTATGCGGATCTGTCATCGCTGGATGCAGGAGGAAACGACTGACCGACGGGGCCAATCACCCTCACCTTGTTGCACCCCTGCCTGTGATGACAGGCGGATTGTGCGCATGGCAGTAATGGTATCGCGCAGTCACATCACGAAACCGTAACACAACAGATTCAGTCTTTATGTATCATTCAGTGCCCGCTTGTACCATTTGACGCCATTTTCAGCAGAGTGGAATGTCCGCAAGGCGTCTATTGCTTCGTTTACTCTTGATTGGAAACTACAAGCATTTGCGCCGCAAAGGTGGCGATGAACGGCGGACATGGACAACGGAATGGAACGACATTGTATTTACTGAAGAATCCCGCTTCTGCCTGTAACATCACGATGGTCGGATTCGAATTTGGAGACACCGTGCTGAGAGGCTGCTGAACTGTTGCGTTATGCATCCCCACACTGGTCCTGCACCCGGAATAATGGTTTGGGATGTATTGGATTTCACTGCCGTACCCCTTTATAACGCATTGACGGTACACTGAACTGCCAGCGCTACATCTCTGTGGTGTTTGTCCTCCCATACATTCGCCGCTTGCTGTCAGCCATATTCCAATAAGACAATGCGCAACCACAGAGGCACGCAATATTTAAAAAGTTCTCTTACCCATCAGATTGAATTGCTTCCTGGTGCCTGCTTGTTTTCCCGATCTATCGCCAATCGAAAGCGGTATTGCACAACGACTGGCCCTCCTTGACATCCTCAGTGTAGCTTGACATCCTCAGCTATACCATATCAAATTTAGCAATACGTGGAGGCCGCATGAACTGCTGTACCCCAAGGATACATCCAAAGCCTCTTTGATTCTATTCCGAGGCGTGTAGCAGCGTTTATAGCCAACAATGGCGGCTACACTAGTTACTGATTTTGTCATCATCCACACGTCACAAGAGGTTGTAATTTTAATCAATCGATCTTTGTACAACATGTTATCTGCTGTGACATCTCTGGTCCTTCTTGGTGTTGCATTTTGTGTGGCCAACAGTGTAATCTAAAAGCACATTTAATATGTGAAATAATATTTAATTCATAGTAAAATACATAATATAATATTAAAAAATATATTTACATAATTTAAAAAAGAAAACTAAAATTGGAGGATCCTTAAAATCATATCCTGTCTTTATAAAAGGATATTTCCTAACACACACTACTAACGTTAAAAATTATTTATGTACATTTCTAAATATTTGTGTAGATGCCACGTCCTTTTGATGTCCGGTGCCTTTTCCCCTCACTTAGAGGACACAGTCACGATGAACGGTAGGCTAGATCCATCCAACTCCACGTGGATGAAGGTAAGTCAGACCTCAGACGCTATTCAGTCATACGCAAGGCGTTTTAATGGTGTTACAAAAGTTTTTCAATGAATATTTTCAAAAAAAAAAAAAAGAATGAAAAATTTAATTAAAAGGAAATTTTTCAATAGTTTTTTAAATTTTAAAATAAAATATTTTTGTGAAAAAGAACTTCATATTATTAAACTTAAAAATTATATTTTTATAATAATGCAGGTACATAAAACCATTTATTATTAACAAAATAAATAATATTAAATATTAAACCGTCGTCCAGGATTTTAAATTAAAAAAATTATTCAATATAAAAGCTTTCAGCTTCTATGTTTCGTTTAAGCTTTCGATACTAAAATGTATCGTCAAATATTTCACCCTATTCGTCGAGTTTTTAGCAGTCCGAAGACTTGATGAGGAAACAATGACTCATTATCTTGACTTGTTTGAATTTTAAAAAGGGTGAGGTCCTTCTGGACCTTCTTCTGTTTTTAGAATTCCTAGAATTTTTTTGGATTCATAGAGATCGTCTAACATAGCTAGGCAATCTGAAAACAACATTGGCTCATTTCTGTAAAACGTACTTCACTGCAGAAACCCTGTCATTAGACGAAAAGCGAATTGTGGTACTTTCTAAGTTTCAAAGAAAATTCAATGTTATAATTTTATTCAACAAAATTCATTTTATCGAAATAGTAGTTTCGTAACGTAAATATTAATTTGAAATATTGTATTAAAGTTTATTGTTCTTGCTTACTCTCATGATGCCACTGAATAATAAGTTTTAATATGAAATAAATGTTTGAGAACATTGGTGCACAAAACTACGTGTGTTGTCTTGTTAACAAAAAAGCAATGAGAAAGTTTTGTATTTTTATTTTCCTTCTGAGAAAATATTAGTGAATTAATCATTGCAGTATATATATTTGTAGGGTATTATCACAATCTTTGTATTAAAAATGTTTATGTTACAAAGAGTATTTTGAAATTCTCAGCTCTCTGATTGTGGAATGCCCTTAGAAGAAAGGCCTAACAAAGTGCGTGAAGCGTTATATCTCTTCTTGCAAGGATTAGGTTACGGTAAGGACTTCTTTTTTTCTTTCCTTTTTTAACTGATTAGAATTGTTTTGCGGAATTTCATTTCTATTTTAAGTGTCTTATATTCCAGCTCATAGCGAGCACTTCTAATTGGAAAAAAAATCAGATCATATTTACTACTAAAAGGAACACTAGATTAATTGAATTTTAACAAAAGCAGATGTGATTTACTAAGGCCTTCAAAGTTTGCTTCAAAATCGCGACTTCAAATGACTGGAGAAAAAGAAAAACATTAGACTATTAATTACGTGAATTCATTCGGATCAGATACATGTTCTTACTTCAAACTGTGCACCCTTATTTCTCTAAAATGAAAAATAATATTCCTCTATTTATACATCTTCATCCAACATAATAGATTCTGTTTACAGAATATAATTTACTACTCTTTCAAGCATTTTCCCCGCACAAATATATTGTTCGCCGCCCATCCGGTATAGTGGTTAGCGACGCTGACTGCGGTGCCGTGGGGACTGGGTTCGAATACCGGAGAAGGCATGGATGTTTGTGTTGTAATCTTTCCTTTGTGTTGTAAGCCCCTTGTGTTATAGATTGTGTGGTGCATGGGGTTTCTAAATGTTCTCAATAAATATATATATATATATATATATATTGTTACGAATTTTGTGTAAATAATTTGTATTTGGATGTGTAATGCATTTATATTACTCTATGTTATATTAATTGTAATATTCGCAAGCAACGCCGTCCCTTACGTAATACTGGCGATTCAATAGGAACTTGGCGAAATCTTGGTGTTAGAGCCAAGTTGGCATAATTTTTGGCGACAAATTTTTCGAGTTTGGGATCCTCTGGATTCTTCTAGAAATTAGTGGAGAAATCCACTAATTTCACGTTCTATGACGCAAGCGGATCTTTCTCGCAGTTTCCGCCACGGCTATAAATAGAGCGATACTCGCCAAAGTGACTCAACCAGCTATTAGTGTGCATTGCTTTGACTGGCGAATAGCAAACATGCCTTGACCGTGATTAGCTCGGCTGTGCTTGTGAATAATCTTTTGCATACGTGTAATTGCATCTGAGTGCTGTTGAAGGCGTGAAGACCTTCTGAGATTTATTGTGTAAATATTGCTGCTGCATCCTGTATTTCAAGGATTGTTTTTGCGACAATAAATTCTCATCGCTCTTAAAAAAAAACTGTCTTGCTGTTTGCGACTGATTTGCATAAAGTCCTCGAACTCCGATCAACGTAACAATATCTTATTAATTCAGCACACCATTGTTCGAAAGCCGGAAAAAGTCCATCAAATGAAGGACTTCAAGGAATAAGAGCCCCACATATGTACATTTCAAGTTTCTTCGGAAAGAAAAAGGCACGTGCTATTTGGAGAATATATTTAGAGATTGAAATTATTAAAGTGTGAAAATTATTAGTGTGAAATTATTAGTTTGAAATTAATTATGTGCCTTATATACTGGTGGTCATTTATACTCTGGAATATATACGGTATTAAAAAGCTTTGTTTTTCATTTTTTTTAATGCTTTGAATTACAAAAACGAATTGTTTATAAATAGTTTCACATTACATTTTAGCTGTAAACCAATATCGAAGACGGTCTTCTGCAGCTTCCACAAGCAACGATGGTAAGCTTCCCTCTTTTTCAATTCCTTTTTTCAGTTTCTCAAAATTTTTTATAAAAATAAATAAATTATTCGTGAAGTTGAAGCATTAGTTGTTAAAGGAATAAAAGGAAATGTATTTTACAAAAAATACAGAAATTAAGATACATTAAATAGAACAAAGCCTAGGGAAATCCCGGGCAAAAGTTAAAGAATGCAGTTGTGCGTGTTCACTCAATGACGTAGTACTCCAGACTGGAGAGATCGATTTCGGCGAAACTGGTCACATGGATAAAGGAGTTGCGTGATATGACGTCACCAAAACAGTTGTTGCCAACTCCTCTCTTTTTTCAAGCTACACGCTTAGTCTTGTGTGTGTGTGTTTTTTAAGTAAAATCTGTGGCTGGCTAGACTACAAGACGCGCTAATTCGAAATAATCTTACAAAACTCTCGACAATTCGAACACTCACCATCATGAACAGTCCTATAGCAAACAGGCTGAAGCTTACAAGTTTTGTGTTGTATTGTCTCTGCGTGTCTTCCCTATAACGTAGCCCCTTTGATGACCATCTGCGTGGTATTGTAATGCGAAGGACTGCGTATTTTGCGTCGAACTGACATGACGATTTATGGCTCATCTGTGTGACGTATAGCATGTGGCACCAAATAAAGCACGGGCCAGACTGGACCGTGCTTTGAAGAACCAATGGTGTTGAGGAAAGTGTCTTAGGGAACGGGGTGTGAAATGATATTTACAATAAGGAATGGGAAATAACAGAAAACAGATTTTTTCGTCAAAAAAATTGTGTACAGTATGTATTATTTTAATAATTGTTTTTGATACATAAATGTATTAATTTAATACAGGACTTCTAGCTTCTGTATAACATTTATATCGTATAATATGTAAATTTTAAAAATACTTTAAAATAATTTTGTACATATGTACAATTTTTCTTTTACTACGTAGTTTCAAATTTAAATGTCTTAGAAAAAAAAATTTCTCTTCGTGTATTTTGAGAATTTTTTCTTACTCCCTTGATAATTCGAAGTTTTTCATCGGTCCCTCCAACTTCGAATTATCGAGAGTCGACTGTATCATGTTTTAAATGTCTCTAAAATGGACTGTTTCCGATTTCAGCTTTCAAAGTACTCCAGGCTTACCGCAAGTCATTCGACTACGAAGCAAACCAACTGCCATCCCCTACTGCCAATCCGACGACAACCTATATCTCCAGACAGGAAGTCCACATCGTCGAGAACCCAATCAACCAACACACCGGCCCTTGAAATATCCAATCACAACGAGACGCTTTCCTTGCTACATACACCTTTTGTATTTCTCGCGCCCTAGGAAAACAAGTTTAGAAGTCGAATTCGCTAGATGGTTGGTATATAAAAATATATATAAAAAGATATATAAGAGATATATTATATATGACGCCTATATTATAACGAGAGGTAATACTATTGTTATAATAAACATGAATAATGAGTGCCTAGAGATGGATTGATATCCAACCAATGTTCGTTCTAGTTGATCAATGATCATTTAGGTTTGAGTGCTGCAATGTATCAGCTATGTGCAAAACCAGAACTTGCTCGATAAACCTTTACCTCTATTTTACTAAGCTGGAACAGCTAAGTAGTCTGTTCTAGTTACTGCGACAGTGCTGTCCGCCTTCGGTCACTTTGAAGCTTTTTGGCAGTTCGCCAAGACTATTTTTCCCCGCAAACGTTGTACAGAATTGGCGGTAATTTGCTCAACTCTTATTTGAACTACAACAACCAACAAAGGAAACCGTATATTTTGCACCAGGGGTGCGTGAGATATTTTAATATAGCGCTATCAAACCTCGATTTAAAGATTTTCAGTGGCGTACACAGACCTCTCTTATGGAAGGGGGGTTACATTCTAAGAAACATATTGACGAAAGCTCCAAAGGTATTCTCCATGGTAAAAAAAAATTTGTTGTCTATGGGAAGGGGTTGAGCCCCCCCCCCCTCCTTCACTTGTGTACGCTACTGAAGATTTTTACCATTCTATGACCCAGTGGCGTAACGTACACCCCTATATCGTGGGTGGTCCAGGATTCTAGGGGGCCCATAACCTATGTTGTCTTATGGTTTTGCAGTCCTTTGTAAGATCCTGCTTGAGGTCCAAAACCTACTTTGAACCTGACTATATTCTCCGTTACGCCACAACCATAACTAATGGCGTACACAGACTACTCTTACAGAAGGGGTTTATACTTCAAAAAACACATATACGAAAAAGCCGAGACGTAATCTTTCTGCTAAAAATTAAAAATCCCATGGTCTATGGAGGGAGTTAGAACCCCCAAACCCCTTTGTGTACCCCATTGTCTAAGACTATTTTAATATTGATGTAAATTTTTGGCTTATGTAAAATTCTCCTTTGAGATTTTGGTAATGAGGTTTTTAAGAAATACGTTATATTTTTTATTCCACATAATTCTTAAAATACTCACAAAAGGATTATCAGATTTTTAAAAAAGTTGCTTTGGTCATTATTATTCCACTTGAAGGTGCTTCAGGAATCGTCCTCAAAAATGAAATTATAAATTAAGAAAAAAAATATGCTCTTTCTTGTATTTAAAGTTATCTGAAATTTGATTGATACTTATAAAAAGGAGTAGGTAACAATCGATTATTTTTTGTTTATCCCCAAATAATCGTTAAATCGAGGTTTTATAGTATTTTTAATGAAAAATAATAATATAACCAACTACTTGCTTTAACAAATATCCTGAATATAAATAAAGTGCTTTTGAGAGTTCAAATATTTGTAAATGCGATGTTATAAAAAACTAATGGAATACTTTCAACTAAAAAAAAAATTAGCAAATGGAAATGCGTTTGCAATAAAATTTCGAATTTATTTTTGCAGCAAGATATTTCTAATTCACTCCCTTTTAGTTTTTAAATGAATTTAAGAACTTTTTGTCGAGCAATCGATTAGCAAATCGTGTAGTATTTATTGCCATTTGAGGAATTTTTTTGATAATTATTGTTATGTAACAACGAATTGATCTATAACTATTTAATGCTCCCAAGTTAAGCTTACTTCAAGGAAAGGGTGAAATGATGGTGAATTTTAAACATATCTTTAAATTTATCACAGAATTATATCAAATTTGAAGAAAATTAAGATGAGTAAAATAAATTATCTAAGTTAGTGACAGTAAAACAGAGAAGGGTTTAAAATAATCGCGGCAAATATACAACGAATACGCGCACATGAATGTAAAAAAATGACTGAACCTGTACATCGAAGTTATTTCTATTTTTACATAATGCTTATTTATTTATTTACAAACGGAGAACTTTGCTCACAAATTTCCAGTGCATCTTGTGTAAGGAAATCCTGATACGGATAAGATTTCTTTTCACTTTATTTTTATACATAAAACATCCGAAAAAATATTTTTGTATTTGTAAGTAAACTTATCAAACGATAAAATAAAAAAATCTGTTAAAGCTATAAATAATATTAAATCTCCGAAATCTTCAAGATTTCTGAGATGTAATATTTGAAACACATCCAACATAAAAGTAAAACTTCCAATTAAAAGCAAGTTGTTATTTCTTAGCAAAGGCTTGATTTATAACTAATAAACAGACTACAAGAACACTAATTTTTTTAAAGAACACAAAAGAAAATGAAGCAATAACTATTTTTAAAAAATTAGTTACTTCCCAAAATACGACGCAATATTGGCGAAATTTTTTTTAAAAAGTGTAAATAAATCGTAAAAAACAGCAAAGAAATGTAATTCTGAACGAAAATAAGAAGATTCTTTGATAGCCAGTAGCCATTCAGAGGGTTTCCCTGGCTCTCTCACGGCCAGAGGAGCCCTCGTCATGCCGACACAACTATGGTACCCTCTCCGGGACCGAAGTACACAGTTCAATTAATCTAACTTCCAATGTGAAAACACTCCCTTTCACCCCAGGTGGGAACGGTGTGTTTCACTCTAGCTTCTTAGTCAGTCCAATCGCGATAAGCTGCTTCCCCATTGGTCAGGCATCCACCGTTTCTCCGGCTTTCATTGGTCGAAAGAAAGTCAAGCAATGGACTCAATTCATGACGGTCACATGATAAAGATAAACACATGTTCTCAATTGAATTCAAAATAGACATTAAACTAATTTTAAAATATTGATAAATTTTCAAATTTCATTATTGGGTAAAAGTGTTCAAATGTTATGAAAAAAAATTCTTCAAAAAGATTAAAACATTTAAAAAAATCGTTCTTTTAAATAAAACGAATTTTGTGTACCTTTATTGTTGACAAATATATACTTTTTAAGAGAAAGTTTCTGCAAACAGCAAAAGTTGGCAACAATGAACAGATTGGATGGAAACAAATGACTGCTTTTATCATGTGACTATGAAGTCTCATGAGTTTGTGAACTGATTGGCTAGAAACACGTAGTTATCATTATCATATGACAATGACGTCACATGAATTTAACCCACTGAAGCCTCTCTAACAGAAGTTGAACATTTTGCAGCTTTTAAAAACATACCTCCAGCTATAAAATAAGATAGTTAACAGGCAACAGCGCGTTAGCTGTCTAGTGTTCAGACGGAAGTATAGGGAATGGCCGAGACAATCAGAAAGAGATTATCTTACTAAGTAAGGGTGCAAATGTTATTTCCTGCTGGACGACAGGTACATCTTGCAAAGATTGTCAAACTGGAGGTAAAAAGTAATCGCCAATCGGATAATACATCGAATTTTGGGAATGAACTGAAAAATTACAGTGCAATCAACAGATTTAATGTATTCCTTTCAGAAATTGTATATTAGTACGCTTTAAAGCAGTGTAAAGACATGGACTTCCATTTTTTCATGGGTATAGAAAGATACATAAAATAAAAGAACTTCTTTTTTCTTTCTTTTTACATGAATAACTCTGCTCAGTGCTCATGTGTGCCAAGAGTACAAACCAAAAGGATTTTCTATGCTAAGTTCTGGTTGTTGCAAAAAATAAATGATTATATATAAATATATATCTATGCTTTTTTTTCCAATTTTTAACTATATTCCAGATGCAATATTTAGTGTATATAATTAGAAGAACTTTAGACGCAATTGCTAAGTAGATTATATACTTAGAAAAACGGTTATTCGAACAGAGAAAAATGCTCTAGCAAAGTTGAGCTTAGCATGTTATGTCTTATACCTGTGCAAAATGAATAACGGAACCCTGTTTATAAAATGCTGATTAGTTTCGCATTAGCCTGTAAAATTCAAGTCAAAATCCAAAATTTTAAAAAGTGCTTGTCCGAGGTGCTTCGCTTGGAGAGTTGGTATATTTATACAGAAATGTGCTTGTGACTCTTTATGGAGAATAACAAGAGCATTTTGATAAGACTCCTTTGTTAATTTTTTCAAAAAATCCTAATTATTATGAAAAACAATTCCCATTCCTCATAATCTGTCTCTCAAGAATAATTGGAGAATCATCATCTAGCAAGTTGAGAATTATTAAATTCTAAATGTATTATAATACATTAGAATTTAAAAATTGCCTAAAAATCAATGACAAATATTTAATGATTGATAATGGCTGATCAATGGTTAATTAAAAATCAATAAAAATTGAAATAATTTCAGTGACTAGCAATAATAATACAACTTCAAAAGTCATATGACAATCAATAAAATATTTTTTATATCAATGACAAGCAATAATTTTAAATGTCATATGACAATCAATACATTATTTTCATAAAGATAAGTTAAGCATAATTAAAAAGATTTTTTTTATCTACTTCGCACATACATTTTCAAAAAACTTTTTCATCTAATTTTTTTAAAAAATATTGCAACTCAATATTACATCATATTGCTCATTTTCCATTAAATTTGATTTGTGATACTCAAATCATTTCACCTGATTTGAGAAGTTCTCAAATTACAGACCATCTGCAATCTTAGATTAAAACTTCAACCTCCTAGTTAAACACCTCGGAGAAGATAATTTTGGCCACCCCTTACAAGCTTTCTACTGTGTGTGGAGAGCTACAAAACCAGCCTTTCAATGTATTGTATATCAAACAACTGTTTCGAACCGATGGTTTTGGGTCCATACCTTCCCAAAAATTTTTCTTACTGTCATACTGCAAGCATAATTTTAATTTTTATGTTTAACCATGCAAATGTTTACTGAAAAGAGTTACCAACTGTTATCAGTTTCTTGTTAACTATGAAAATAAAAACTTCTATTACAACAAAATTTAGCCTGTCTGTATGTTTTAATATATATATAAATATAAAGACCTGTATTCTTCAAGGGGGGGGGGAAGGTTTATATACTTCTTGCAATATCAAAAATTCAGAATGAAATGAACTTACCAGTAATTATTCTTCCAATGTATCCAATCTGTTGAAGATAGTAAATTTTCCTGCAGGATAATGAATGAAAAACATTACGCATGGAAAGGGTTAAAAATTAATGTTAAAATATTAAAAATATGTATTTTTAATGATATTTTTCATTCACATATTTAAACAATTGAAAAGTGGAAATGCTTTCTAGAGCATTGCTACAAAAAACAAAAAAAGAAAGATTATGAAAGAGATAAAAACATTAAAAAAATTATTATAATTGTTTGTTGATTAAATTCAAAATTGCTAAACCTGGCTTCATTTTTCAACAATGGTATTTACAAAGCTATTTAATTTTCAACTGAAAACAAACTATCCAGTGTTTATTCACTCCTTGTAATAATCCCCCCCCCCCTGAATTATTCTTCTGACTGCAATACTACAAAAGAGTAAAAGAATTTCTAACAAAAATTCAAACATAAAAATTTTCAAACATTTTTATTTTGCTGTAAATATATTAATATAAGTAAGCCACAATAAAATGCTCCTTACGAGCCGTTAAAAAGCCACATTACATTATTCAAACATTTATCAATAGATAATTAGTAAAAATACTTCAACTAGTCAAATCAACACAAGAAAATTATCTGCAGAGAGGTCATGTGCAGATCACTCAAATAAGAAAATATAAAACTATAGAACTTTTAAAATTCATTGAACAACATTCAGACATTTCATTAAAATTTTGTAATAAAAATGAAATAAAAAATATACATATATATAATTAAAATACATAGTTTCACAAAGTGAAAAGGGGTGCAACATATTTATAAAAGTTTGTAGCTAAAAACAACAGCAAAAAAAAAAAAATTGAAATTACACAAAGGCATTAAAATTTAATTAATGAAACAGCCAAGATACAAATTTGTAATCCATATTTATTTTTAAAAAGTTGCAAAAAAAAAAAAAAATTAAGCAAACAAAAATAATTATATATATTATTTCAAAATGTTAAATAGCACACTACATAAAAATAAACATACTGTATCTTTTCAAAGTGTGTTTTCACAGTTATTAGACCTAACTGGAATGTTAAAAAAATAATCCTAAATACTGCACACACAAAAAATGTAACAGCAACTCACATAGAATAAAAGTCTCAAGGGGGGGGGGGGTACTCAAATTTAAATTAAAAATTCTTAAACTTAAAAAAACATGCATTAAAACAGTCTTTTCTTCTACAAGTTAAAAATATTACATTACTTTTAAATTTGAAACTGCTTTTATCATTCAATTAACTGATAAAAAAATTACTTTAAGAACAGAAAAATTCAATCAAAAAATGACTTATTCATTAAACAAACTAAATTACAATAACATAATATCTAACATTCACTTAAGAGGATTACAACAAAATAATTTCAAAAACTAATAAATAAGATAAATATTCTACTGGTAAAAAAATTATTGAACAGAACAGATTGTAACCATTGCGAAAAACAAAATGCAATATTAATTATGAAATATAAGTAACACACAGTTATTGCAAAAGCAAACTATCTAAAACACAAAACAAAACTCTATAAAAAATGCATTATTTGATTAGCTTAATAACAGGCATATAATACTAGTATAAATTAAAATAAATGATATGATAAAAATATAAAAAGACATCAAAGACAATTTGTACAAAGAATTCTTGATGCACATTAATTGAAAAGTTATCATGCAAGTTTTTGAAGCTTCATGCACAAAGGTATGATTCAGAAATACTTTTAGACATACATATATACCTCATACATTCAGTGTCTTTGGTGCTTTTTAAATATGTAATGTATGTAGATATTACATAATTTTGACAAAAAAAGTTTATTTCCCTATTTTACTGATTTAAAAAAGTGCAAATGTAAATCACTTATGCATGTGTTCATAAAATTCACTTATGAAAGAGAAAGTATTGTTTTATCTTTGAATGCATTTGATAATAAACAAATACATAAAACCAAATTTTAGAAATAGAATATGATTAATAAGTAGTTGAACCACAAAAGGTAAAACTAAAACAAAATACAGCCCAGTGATTTTTTTTAAATATACCATATTTACTCGAAACTAAGCTGCACTTTTTTTCCCAATGTAAATGTTACAAAAATTTGGGTGTATTTAGAGCAATTACAGGTTCATGTTTGTGTTTAAATGTTTATATAATCCTGATAAAATAACTAATTATTCACTTCTAATTAGTTTTCATATAAAATTTGTTTTAATTTTGTAAAACTTGATATTGGTAAACCATTTTACACTTTCTTCTCAGTTTTCACAAAATCTTGTTGAGAATTTGGGGTGTGGCTTAGAATCAATAGCAGCATACATTTGAATAAATAAGGTACATAAATTATTTTGCCCAATATAAGTTTTTCATACAATTATCATACAATCATATTACTAAACACTCCCTTTGAATTAAACTATTGAATGTAACTTAATATAATCCTTTAAAAAAAGATAAAACAAAGAAAGCTTTAAAAAATTTTAAATGTCGATAATTTATTGTTTATTACCATTGCACTCAAAAGCAACATGATAATCTTGAACCATGATCAAGAATCTAAAGTTCAAAGAGAAGAGATTTCAACAATTACAAAATAAAATCTTAAACATACTGTATTTTCAAGTTATTGATTTTGAGAGTTTTAAATCATCAATCTTTTATGTGTAAAATTGATAACGTGACTAGAAATTCTTTTTTAAAAAATGCTCCCCAGCTTTCTGATCTTATCTTTAAGAAAAAAATACCCATTCAGTCCGTTTTATTTTATCACAGTTTTGAGTATAATAACAATAATAAATATAAAACTGAAAGTAATTTTTTTACGATTAATTTTAAAATGCGAACAAATATTTAAATTGTATCCACGAAAAATGGCTTAAAATGTATTTAAAAACTAAACAAAAATTAATATTTTTTAATATAACAAACATATAAATGCACTTAGTGAAGTAATTAAACAGTTTATATACTACAAAAAGTACAGAATAATATAATTTTTTTAAAAAATTACATTTTTAACAATTTTTTGCAATATTTTTACATAATTGTAGAAATTAACCTCAAATTGCTTTATTCAGTTATATATATAAAATGAATAAGTTAAAAAATCTTTGTACTTCCTTTAAGTACATTGTGGATATTAATTAGACAGTTGACAAGCACATAAGTTACATATACTGATTAATTTTCCTCATTTAATTTAAGTATTTACTGTAATACGAAGAACACAAGTGAGCAAAAATCAATAATTACTTTAAGTAGGTGATGTAGATAACTTCAATATGATGAAAGTCCACCTATTTAGGTAGTAATACTCCTTAGTATACCATTTGAGGTATTTAGTATTAAAAAAATAGTGTAACAATACAAACATACATAATACATAACATCATCATTTATACATAACAAAACACAAATTAATATATATTTGGCACTTAATAAGCAATGTTTGCAGATTTAAAAAAATACAATGACAGTATAAGTATTTTTTAAATAAGAATAATTCAACAGTATTCTTAAACTTTCCAGCCGACAGAATATGCATTTTAATGACTAGAAGCATAAGAAATTATAGTAAAATATCAAATAAATTCACAATAAAAAGAACAGGAAAATATAAAAGAGAGATTCAATCTTCGACAACTCTTTTTAAATTATTATAACACTCCTTATTCATCATAGCAACCTTTTCTCCAAAACATTAACAGCAATTGCAAAAAAAATAAATGTTATATTCATAAAAGCATTAAAAAAAGTCACATGAAATATTTAACTCTTTTTAAATAATGAAAATTACAGTATAAAATGAAATATATACAATATTATTAAAATAATTAAAAAATTTAAATAGGGAGATAATTTTAAATTTAGAAATTTGAGCACTAAGCTTATCCTTTAAAGTTGAAAAAAATATTTTTTTTTTAAAAAATAAATGTGATAAATAAATTATTCAAAGGTATATTCAAATTTAGAGTTTAAGCATAACTGAGATAAAAGATATGATTGAACATCTCTCTCATTCAAAATTTATCACTCAGTCTTATAGATGCACCTTTTCATATTTTAATAGCAATTTCATTGTATATGAATGGTTTGAAAACATGTAGCTAAAATATATATTTATTCAAAATTTGATCTGGAGTATAAATTTTAAATTTACTTTTTCATAAAATAAGCATAAATTTAATTTTTCTCTTTTTTTTTTTAACATCAAGAATTTGCAGTTATTGTTATAAAAACTTTTCATGCACACAATATTGGTAGTTTTGGCAACATAGAAGCACTATCTATAAACATTGAGTCTTGTGAGATTTATACAAATATATTGAGACATTCATATAATATATGTAAAGCTCCAAAAGCTCAAATGAATTAAATTTGTATAAATATATAACATGAAAAAAAAGATCTAAGACAATCGAATAACATTCAAACAACACCTGTCTATATATTACATGCTTTTACAGACAATAAACACTCAAAAGCAAAACAAAATATTAAAAAATGTAAACAACATTTATCTAACGTTCGTGACAACCACTACAAATGCAATGCAACAATTAACAGATCCGTTTCCGAGTCAAAGAGGTCTCAATACAATTTATAAACTCCTCTGGTTAGCTGGATTGCAAAGAAGTTAAAACAATATCATCAGTGACAGTGGGAGTCTTGCCGGCACAGGAACGAATAATAGCAATGAAAAGACAGACAATTGTACTTAGAAAACCGAAAACCTTAAACAGAAATAAATATATTTTAATTGCTCAGTTTCAATTTCAGAATTAAGCAAGAACATACATAGTACAAAAAAAAGACATATCATTATAATTATTTCTCATTTTTATATTTGGATAATCATAATTACGAAATGTTTTTCTTGCAAAACATGAATATGTCCATTATAGAGAGAATTATGCTCTATTAAACTATTCCTTTTAAAAATAAACTTAATGTAAACATAATGCAATAATTATAAAATTAAATGTTATAAAGTAATGGTATTGTTGTGATATAATCAATATAAGCCAGTAACAACCTCCGCACCATGGTGATCATTTTGGTGTAGTGGTTAAGTTACTCGGCTTCGGACCCAATGGTCCCGGGTTCTGCCCTACCGGATAAGCGCGCCACTTCAGTATTTTAATTACTTTAAACAAATAAAATTAAAAAATACACATTTATTTTTATTTCTAGTATAATTCATAAAAGTGAGACATTAAGTGTAATATATATAAATTAAAGCCCAGTGGCTGAATGGTAGCGTACTGTCTGCGTTTCCACCCCACAGATCCAGGGTTCAAACCACGGGATGGGGGTTTGAACCCTGGTTGACTCAACCTTTCATCCCTTCAGTTGCTGATAAATAAGTACTAAGCTGGCTTGGGAACTAAGTATTGGGGGGGGGGGTGTTACCTCAGACTGAGCACCTAACTAGAACATCAGGTCATGCATGTCAATGCTCAAGGTCATGAAAACTGAAATGAGCACAGTAGGCGTAGGCACTAATGGGCTGTTGGACCACTGAATTTAGTTATATATAAATTATGCAACAAATTTTCAATATTTCCTTAATGCTAGAAAAAAATTCAGAATAAAACTGTTATAAAAGACATATAAGAAAACTTTGATATTGTACCATATTAGCTAAATGGCTCATATTAGCTAACTAGATGCTTCTATATTGAATAACAATGTATTTTTATATGTCCTATAGATTTAAATAAATGTAATTACTGTAAATTAATTACTTACTACACTAATCAATTTAAAACAAATAAACCATGAAAAAAGTTTTAAATTCATAAATAAACAAGTTTTAATCTCTATGTTGATATACTTCTAAATATATGTTAAATAAAAAACATAATTATCTTTAAGAAAACAATCTAATAATAACAATATCAATTTTAGAAGGATAAGAAGAATTATTGTACAAGAAGTTTAAGCATATCTTTTTAGAGCAACATTAAATCAATTTTTTTTAGTGAAGCTGCAGGGATTAACATGAATTTAGTACATCATTAACTCTAGAAAGGATCTTTTTAAAAAAATTTTGGTGCTTATGTATTATTGCAACCTATTGGCAACATTATATGGAACGAAGCACAAGATTGCTGATTCAGCGCATATGAAGTGTGAAATTGGGGGTGCCAACTTGGCGAGTTATCTTGAACATTGGCAACTGTTGCGATTATTCATAAGTACAAATTTTTTTTACTATTATGCCATATATTTGCTTAATTATAAGATGCAGAAAATATTTTATCTCAAAAACATCACTTAATCTCAATCAAAGATCTCTCCCCCCCCCCCCTTAAATCTTATTTGTGCATGTGTGTGAATACATCAAGCAATTCTTACTACATAAATGAGATGACAATACACAAATATATGAATTTCAAAACAGAGAAATATTATACGAAATCAGAGAGCAGAATACTTACCGCTCCCAATGACAACTGCACCTTTGCCCAATCTGTGATGGGAGGTTCATGACTGTGAATGAGGTGTTCAGCATGCAGCAACATGGCGGAAGAGAAAAGTAAAAGAGCACATAAACTTCCATGCAGAGCAGCATCCTAAAATATTAACAATATTTAAATCAGAAAAAAATTTGTATTAACACTCATTCAAATTAAATAAAGTAATGATTTCATTTAAATTCAAAATATTTTATTAGAATTTAAAAATTCCTTAACTGAAATGGACATTACTTTCCTAGTATCTTTTAATTTTTACTTTCTGACATTCTTCATATAAATGTTTTATTCAACAGAGTTTAACCAAGTTATGCAGAATTAATGTGTAAGAAAGTAAACCAACAAAGAAACTTATATACAAGATTGTATGTAAGCAGACGAAGCTTCATTAATGTTGATTTTAGCAACTCAAATAACCACCTGAAAAGCTTACCTGGTATCTATTTAGAAATGAATCTTAAATTTTGAAAATTTAACTAAATTAATTATTGGTTAAGTCTTAAAAGTACCAAGTATTTCAATTTGTTAACCTTTTAATCTAGATTTGTAATGGAGTACTACATTAGAAGTATACAATAATTTTAAAAAGTTAGTGATCCACCGTAAAATCTGGGGTAAAACACACATCAGCATATAATATGCACCTATACTTTCAAGCTGCATTTTTTAATTTTTAGGCACATTTGCTGTATAACGTTCACCCCCTTTTTCAAAAAGAAACCTGAAATGTAGTGCAATATTTTTATGTTTTGAAGGCATTTAGTACAGATATTATCCTAAGCTTTTTAGAAAATAAAGTTTACTTCTAGAACTACAACCCTTTAAGTTTATACTGAATGTCATTTCCTTTAAATAAATATACTTCAAGATGTATAGAAAAATAAATTTGTTTATGCCCATCTTTTCTTTATTTTTAAAGTTATCATTTTTAAACTTGGTGCATAACGTGAAACCTGCAAATTTCGATCTTGTTTTTTGCGTTAATAGTGCATGTTATATTCCAGATTTTACGATGTAAATTATTTTACAAAATATCAAAGAAAAACTGGAAACTTATACACTGAAAAGTCAAATATAGTGTTACTCCAGTATACATTCACTTTGGAATAAATCTAACTTGAAATATGCTTTGTTTGAACAACAATATGGAATATCACAGAGGAAAAAGAAACCCCGATTAGAGAATCATTAATAAAAGAAAATTACCAAAGTGCTGAATATCAAAAATTTAACAGAAAAATATCATGCTGATCAAGCTCAAACAAGACATCAATGGCAAAGCCTAAAGTGATTAGATGATGCCATATTTTCACAACATTACAAGGACCAAAGTTCTTTAGAAAGATTTTAAGTAAAAAAACTAGATGATCCTCAACTTAATTCAGGTGGAAGAGAAATTTGGTTTAAGTTTTTAATTACTTCATCTAATTTTCATATTTGGATATTACCATTGTAACCAAGTCAACTTAAAAAGAAATGAAGTGGATTGAAGCTGTTTGTTGTCAAGGCAACATAGACTGTTTGCTTAGCAACACTTTATTGTTCTAAAGATTATTATTGTAACTTTTTTCTTATTGAGGATGTTCAACTTGAATTAATAAAGAAATAATATGAACAATCTTTGCTTGTGCTAAGTTATAAATTGAATAATATGTAGAACCATATTCAATAGTTTTTGAATAATTTCAGATAACTTCATCATCTTTAAATAACAAAATAGTACATTTTTCAAAATGAATGGATTTACAATTTCTTTTTATTCACCAAGGAAAAACACTACTTCAAATTCATTCTATTGGACATTAATTCAAAAATAGTTTAAGATTGTTTCAAAATAATTTAAGATTGTATAATGAAACCACTCTTTCCACATTTAAGTTCCTCAACACATAATGTAATATAACTTGAACAGTCAATATCAAGAATTATCAGTTGAAATTATACAAATTAATATATTATCAGATTTTAATGTACATTTGTTATGTGTAGCTACAGAATGCTCTTAAATTAGATAAAATGCCAAATATAAATAAATTTCAAAGTACAAGCTCAAAGTACTCACAATGACATTCCAGTACACTGGAAAACTTTCAATGAGTGCAGTCACTCCCAGTATAAAGAATGCAAGAGTTATGAGAATTGCGAGAACTGTAACAAAAATATGTGCACGAACACAAGATGCAAACGGCAAGTCCAAAATATCAGCATTGACACTTCCAGCACTAGACACACAAGCCAAGCTTATTGTGGAGCAAACCTATAAAACACACATATGCTTCTACATATAATTCAATACAAATATAATTAAATATTTGGGTACTTGAGTATTATCGCAACCTGTTGGCAACACTATAGGAAACGAAGCATATGATTGCCAATTGAGTGCATACGACGCATGTGAAATTG
>BMAO01011633.1:0-26132 GCA_019973975.1 Trichonephila clavata | reverse complement strand
AGATAAGTGGAATGTTGCTGTATTCTTATTCTAAAAATTGAATAGTGTAATTATTTTAACTTAGTAATGTTTTAAACATAATAAACGAATTTAACTTCATTGTTTTATTAATTGAGTTTTAAAGTACTAACCACTAATATGATGCAGACATAAGTGAAATTAATCGAACCTGCGTAAGACATAATATGTTAAATTAATGAAGTAATTGTAGCGCTGCATCATCTGGTGCCAAGTGACCAGGATTCGAGGAAATTTTTTTTTCACCTCTTTCGTTCACGCGTGAATTTTTTAGATGAATTTGGCAATCGCTAATGTGTTGTGTTCGAATGTATAATAAATTTAAGATTGTTGTAATGTTGAATACATTGGCGTTAACTTTAAAGCAAATTATTTTTTCCTCGCAAGTTTAATTTTTAATTTCCTCGGTAGATTAAAGGTTGCAAAGTTCTTTTTTTTTTTTTCGATCCCATATTGTTCTAATGTATTTAGGCACTGGTATATTGGATGGAGATGGATCCTTCTCTTTGTAAGAATGTTAACATAATTTTTTTTTAACTTCATTCTGCCGATAATTTTATCTTAATTGCAACTCACCGGTTTTAGATAAATTCGCATAATGCCTCGTTCTCGTCAGGCCGATCCTGTTCAATTGCATACTACTTCCGATCGGTTTAATTTAATTGAGTTGATCCACAATTTGCGGGCAGTGAGGGTTCGAGTGTTAGAAAATTTTTAAATAAAATTAACGAAGTTGCGAAGTTAGGCAATTGGGCAGATAATGAGAAAACTGCAATTTTGAAACTCAAACTTTCAGGTGTAGCGGAAGAATTTTTTTTTGCTGACCCAGCAATAATGATATTCACGACTTCGAACAATTGTCTCAAATTCTCCTTAAGAGATTCGAATGCACGGTTCCATTGTCCACAAAACTTCAACTGTTCTCCGTTTGTCAGCAGGGAATTTCTGAGACTGTACAGGAATTCGCATCTAGAATCAAAAAATTGGGAAATCAGGTTTTCGAGTCGCATAACGTTGTGGCATCGTTGGCAGTCCGACAGGCGAATGATCAACTTCTACAATCGAGATTCATTAGTGGGCTGAAAAATGATATTAGAAGATTCGTATTGGCGAGGGACCCCACGACATTCGAACAGTCCATTTCGGCCGCATTGTTAGAGGAGCAGCATCAGAGACTTAATGAAATAGCGACAAACGATCGCGCGGGATCGGGAGAGAATAACAGAGAATCAGCGATTGTTTCAGCTCTTGCGGAACGCGTACAGGAATTAAATATAAGAGTGGGTAAACTACAACAAACCAAGGACTCCGTAAATGCCTATCACTCTGATTCATCGAGAAATTTCCCTCGCAGAAACCCCGTTTCATTTCAATGTTATTATTGTCAACGGATAGGTCATAAGCAAAACGAGTGCCGAAAACGGATGAGAGATGAAAGCCTCACAGAGAATACACTTGGGTTTCCGGGACGTTCGCGAGGAGGTCGAAACGGTTATTCACAGAGAGAGAGATACAATGTCACGCAGAATAGGGGAGTGATTTATGAATCACCGCCCTCGGGAGGTTTTCGGGGTGGTTTTCAAACACATTTTCACGGTCAAAGGAACGCAGGGAATTTAAACTTTCGAGGAGGGAGACGTCATTAGAACACGGGCAATTGGGCGATCTCTCTCCAAATTGTAATGTTAACTTACCGATTGTCGAGGCAAGCTCTGGGGGCCATAAGTTCAATATTTTAATTGATTCTGGAGCTTCTGTTTCACTGTTGTCAAATTCTCTTTTCGACAAAATAAAGAATAAATATATGAAACCGTTGGAAGTTCTTGTAAAAATCAAGGCAGTAAATAACGGGGAAGTGGAAATAGTGGGTTGTTATAAGATACATTTAGCTTTAGGGAAATTTCATTGTGAGCAAATTTTTTTTGTCACTAAGCAGGAATTAAATATTGGTTACACAGCGATCTTGGGCTTCGATTTTATTAAACTTAGGCACGCGATGTTAGATACGAAATTTAATTGTTTGAGAATAGCTGAGAATTCCATTCCATTTGTTAATTGTGAAATTTCGTTGCAAAATGACACTGTGTGTGATATATTTGGAATTTTGGAAAATAAAACTATTATTGGTCCAAAGCAGGTTAAAAATGTTCGTTTTAAGGTACCAGTTTTGCCTCATTCTAGTGTAGTTGCGACTATTGTTGGTGCTGCTAAATTAAAAAATAAGGGTATACATATAAATTCACCGCATGTCACTTTTGATTCTCAACTTAACACAACCGAGTTACAAATTACGAATAATTCCGAACACATAATAACTTTAAATAAAAACATGAAAATCTGCACTGTTAATAGTTATGAAGAATTTTCGGTAGATTTACCAATATCACAAGATACCTTACCCGAATTATCTGAAAAAGACTTTAACTTCTCTGGATTAGATCCTAGAACAAAGAATAAATTAATGCAACTTTTAATAAAACACAAAGATGCTTTCGCTCGATCAACCGCTGAATTATCCGCCGCTAATACAGAACATCATAGAATATTATTGCAGCATAATTACCCAATTAGATGTCCGATTTATAAAATCCCATTTAATCTTCGGAATGAATTTAGGAAACAAATATCTGATTTAGAGAGTGCGGGCATTGTGTCAAAATCTAGATCTCAGTATAACACACCTGCTTTATTTGTCAGACAGAGAGATAAATGGCGTTTAGTTCTAGATTTTAGGAAGCTGAATGAAATTACGTTGACTCAGGATTTTGCTATACCTACTTTGGACGACATTCTTCATGAGATTTCGGGGTCGAATTATTTTTCCGCTTTAGACATGAAGTCCGCATTTAATCAAATACCACTTCATAATAGAGATAGACATAAAACGGCTTTTTCTACACCTGACGGTGATAAATACGAATTTAATAGACTTTGTTTTGGTCTTAAAAATTCCCCTAAAGCTTTTCAATCCATAGCGCAGGAAATATTAGGAGATTTACTTCACAACGGCGCTCTAGTTTACATAGATGATATAATTTTGTTTTCAAAAACCATCCAAGAACATTTCGAACTGATTAATAAAGTGTTAGAGCGTTTCGAAAATGCTAATCTTAAATTCAATCCAGCTAAGTGCCAGTTTTTAACTAAGAAATGTAAATTTTTGGGGTTTGTTGTCACACCGGAGGGTATACTCATTGATAAGGATAAGACGATCACAATTAATCAGTTTCCTGTTCCGATAGATCAGAAACAAATAAAATCTTTTTTAGGATGCTGTAATTTTTATAGAAGGTACATTAAAAATTTTGCCAAACGTACACTGCCTTTAACAAATCTTTTGCGAAAAGATACTCCTTTCGAATGGACTTCAGAAGCTCAGGCTTCATTCGATGATATTAAGAACGCTATTCTAAATCCACCTGTCTTGGCTCTACCTGATCTTGCCGCAGAATTGCAAGTCACGACTGATGCTTCTTCCTCGGGTATCGGGGCTGTTTTAGAACAGAGGTATCCTAATTCAGAAGTTAAACCTTTATATTTTTTTTCAAAAAAGTTGAATCCTTCGCAATCTAAATACAACGCCACGGTCCTTGAATTTTTCGCAATTTACACAGCTCTAAATTTTTTTAGGCCTTTTCTTTTGGGGAGGAAGTTCAAAGTTTTTACGGATCACAAGCCTTTAGTAGGGTTCTTATCTAATAAAAATCCCTCTTCTAAAATTCTACGTTGGAAATTGTCACTTGAAGAATTTAATTATGAAATTCATTACGTAAAAGGATCTTTGAATACCGTCGCCGATCATTTATCTCGTTATGTCAACATTATTACTTTGGCTTTACCTGATTCTGGTGATCTAATACAAATGCAGAAAAACGACGAATCGTTAAAAGACATCCTACTAAAAATTAATAATAAAGAATTTAGCCCACGAATTAGCAGTTATTTTATTAATGAGGAGGGAGTGCTATGTCATTTTTCTAAGCGCCCAAATAAGTCACCCAGAACTGCCATGAGAAAACAAGTTTGTGTTCCTCATTGTCTTAAAGCGAAAGTTTTGGAATCAATTCATTCGGAATATGGAGGGCATCTTAAATTTTTTAAGACTTATCAGAGACTTAGCGAAAATTTTTTTTGGCCTAATATGTACAAGGATGCTAAGAATTTTGTTCGTTCTTGCATCAATTGTTTAACTCGAAAAAACGCTTTCAATATTCCACTAGCCCCACACCAGCCAATGGAACAGAGCCATTTGCCAGGTGAAACTTGTCATATGGATATTTTTGGTCCTTTAAAAACCACGCCTAGCGGGAATAGTTATGTCCTTTCCATGATAGATGCATTCACCAAATACATTCATATCGTTCCACTTCCTGATCTTAAGTCCAGCACCATATCTAAGGCTTTCTTTGATAATTATATTGTACACAGGGGCTGCCCTCATAAGTTGGTTGTCGATAACGCCACTTATTTTAAAAGTTCTGAGTTCCTGGAATTTTGTAGGGTCATGGGTATCCAGAAACGACATATTTCAACTTATTCAGCTCACGTAAATGGAAGAGTAGAGAAGCCAAATCAATCGCTGGCTAACATCCTTGCAGCAATCACTCATGACACAAACGACTGGGATGAACAACTCCCTCACACTATGTTAGCTTTAAATTCAGCTATTCACGAGGCCACTTTCACTTCACCCTTCTTTTTAGAACACGGCAGAGACATTCGTCTGTCGTACACATATCAAAAGAGCTCTGATACATCACAAAATACGTATGAATACGTCGAAAGACTTTTACCTTCATTAGAGAATATTTTTCAGAAAGTCCTAGATAATTTAAAAAATCAAGAAGCATCGCACATCGCTCTTAGCACAAAGAATACAAAGTCGCATCATTACGATTATCAAATTGGTTCTTTATGTTTTATCAGGACACCTAACCTTAAATCTAAATTGTCTCCAAAACTCAGACCCAAGTTCGAAGGTCCCTATAGAGTTGTAGAACGGTTTTCCAAAGTGAATTACAGAGTTCAGCATGTCGAGCATCTGAGAAAGAAATTTAACACGCATGTCAACCGAATGATTCCTTTTATAAAAAGATTTAAATATTTGCATTTGAACAATTTGGATGAAACTATAACAGTAGATACAGAAAAAAAAAATGTTTGTGAGGAACAGAGATATAATTTAAGGAATCGTGTGAATTCGAATATTTAGATTAAACTTATTACAGTGTTTCAAAATAAATAAATTAAATTCATACATAAAATTTTAATGTTTACTTTGTTCATATTATTGTCGACATTTTGTTATCGAAGAAGGGTCCATGCTTATCTTAAAATACTTCAAAGATTGTTGTCGGGTAGATTGTAGGAATTCATTTTGTATCAATGAGAATTAATTGTATTTTATTATGTTGGTACTTGTATAAATATCAATATTATATACATTCATGTTTTTTTTTTAAATTTGTTTTTGTCACTCATATGCTTTTGCATGTATGTTATTTCAAAATATATACTGTGGACACAAGGTACATGTCTACAATAAGTCAGGAAATATAGAGAAAGGTCTCTTGTATAACTCATAAATCAGTGAATTACTATTTTAGCTATGTGTGTAGTCCCACACATGCTCCATGTGTTTTTTTTAGTATGCTCATTCTACGTATTTTGTTATTGTGTTTCATTTATACATTATCTCTTGTGAATTTCATTGTTGCTTAGAAGTATTAAATTTTGAGCTATTAAACGTTGGTTTTATCATGTTATTATAATCAAATATATGTTTTTCTTGTTTCTTGCAACCTACTTATTGAATACTTATTGTGGATGTATTATCATTTATGTTTATTTCTGAACTTTTATTGTTTTCGCCAGTACCTTATGATAGTGTAGAAGAAAGTAGCTATTTTGCCATTATTATTCTTAATTACAATTGTGTTTTATGAATTTTAATAATATTCGAGATGGTTGTTTGTTTTATTCTGTGTTGGCCATCGCACTAGTAAAATTTTATTCACACTAAAGGAATTTCTATGATATGTTTAAAGTATAGTTACTAGTATTGTGTTCTTGTACTCTCGTTTTAGAATGTTTTTGAGTAGTTGAGTTTCAATTGTCCATAAATTGGGTATTCAGTTTTTTTTTTCTTTCGGTTTTGTCGATTTATGAATTTTTCTCTCTCCCTCCATGATGTACCACTCGGTATAAGTGTTGATTGATTAAGTGAAGTTAGTTTTGATTTCGTGTTTTTGGTTCATAATAATTTTTTTTATGAAAATTCTTGGTCATATTATTTAGTATTGAGGTAGATAAGTCTTGTGTTCATTCTGTACTTATGGAATTGTTTTGAATACTTAGTGGGTTAGAGCATGAAATTTTTTTTTTATAAGTTGAATTTCATTATGTGAAGAGTGTTGATTACAATTGAGTTAAGATTGTTCGTGATATATTTGAATACTGATGCGAATTATTTCCGGAAGTTATGTTTATCGAATTGTTAAAAAGGTACAGGAAATTGTTGTCATTATGGTTGTATTAGAATCTAGCGGGTTATGTGAATTATTTACGGAAGTTATGTTTAACGAAGTATTGGAAGAAGAGATACAGAGAATTGTTTTATGAGTTTGTGAATTAATATGATTATTCAGGTATTAGTTAAGTGATTTAGTAGAAATGATTGAGAATTAGAGTTTCAGTTGTCGAGTTAGTTCTGTTTTTGAGAGATAGTTATCTGTTTGTAGCGTTAGTTAATTGTTAGCGGATCGTATTGGTTATAAGGTTTTATGGCTATGTTGTTTGAGAGTCAGTATTCGAGTTGCCGATAGTCGATTTTGGTGAATTAGTTATAGTAATGGGAATTAATATTTTTATTGTTGAACAAATATTTTTTTGTGTCTGGTGTTGATGACATGCGAATCGCTCTGTTCAGTGCACAATTATAGCACTCAAAGGTTAGAGTGAAGTGTTTCGTTTTTTTTCTCTCGCCTTCTATTTTTTTTATATATAGACTTAAAATCCATTTTTATTAATAGCCACAATTTTAATAATCTCGTCTACTTTTAGTATTAAATTTTTTTGTTTCTTAACCTTGGGTTTGCATCCTGATCACATGCATATTCATCGTTTTGTAATAAGGAAAATGCACGCCTAAGTTATACTATTCGTACGCAATTCTCATGGTGAATTTGTCATTCCTTTATGCTATTGATTTTGTTGTACGTTGTATTTCAAATGCATGCTTAATTTAATTAGTACTCAAGGCTCAGGGTGAATTTATAATTCCTTATGCTCATTGACTTTGGTGTACGTTGCAATTTCTTATGTAATCATGCCATATTGTTATCATGTCGAATTTCGATGTTAGGTGATGCAATGTTGTGATGATTTTCTGTTTTTTGCATTATACTCATAAATAATAATAATTTTCTTCATCATGTCGTTCTGCGATGATCAGTGAGAAGGAGGAGTTGGCATAATTATACAAAATATCTGTTTAACTTTCATGCCAGACATCGGAAATGTTGTTTTTACCCATTTTACTATGCATATATGTCGCGCCAAAATCTGTGTCACAATCAATTTTTTAAGTATTTACTTCTTGTATCTTTATATATATATCACTTGTTTTATTTATATTACATATTAATCACTGCTGTGTTATGTACACAATTATACTGTTACAATGTTTCGTGAGTGCAATTCTTTTGTGTAAATTATGCGGTAGCCCAGATCTCATCTCAAAATTCGAATTTTATGAATTTTTTTTTTTCTTTACAAGACGTTCTATTGTACTACATTTGTTTGGCAGAAACGGAGGCAGGGGATGGTCGGTGTGGTATTCAAACGAAAGTCCCGGCCCGTCAAGAAGTTAGTGGGGAGGGAGAAAGTGAAATGGAAAATAATGAGTTCACGTGTTGTGTGTGTAGAACATTTCCGTACTTATTATAATCTCTTTTGGGAGTATTTTTTTCATTAAGGTCGAGCTGGAATGCAACTCACGGACAACAGGAAAGGAAAATTTTCCCCTTCGCCATGGCGTCAGGATGACAGGCCAGCCACATTCATCAGGTTCGGGAGCTGTCAAGATTGACGACCTCCAACACAAGGGAGCAGAGGAGACAAACGTTTAAAGGTTTCTACAATGCCGCGAAGTCAATAAGAGAATTCAACAATAGGCTACCCATTAGGGCGGCTACATTCTTCCAGGGTGGTGTTTTTCACCCCTCTTCAATTCGTCAAACGACAGGACATAATTGTCGTTATTTCTTCACCTTCACAACAGACTTCCTACTGCACTTGGCGCTAAAAGGCTCAATCGTCGGGATCAAGGATTCCCCCTCCAGTTTTTTTTTCTTCCTCTCCTGCAGTTGTTTTTCCAAGATTTCATCGTGTCAAGAAGATCCATTTCCGGCTCGCTGTTGGACTATTACTATTGTCATTTAATCACTCCCATTTCAGTTTTGTATGTCTACTGCAAAATATGTGTTATTTTTTTTTCTCTCTTTCCAGGTGTTTGTGAGTCTGAAAGGGGGGAGGAGTGATGGGTGGCTTGGAGGCTGGAAGGCTTAGATGCTGATCGGGTTTTAAGATGGTCCCTAAGACACATGCAATTTGTGTGTATTCCCCTTGTTTCTTGTTGACAGGATGTTGTCGCATTCCTTAGTTGAGGGGGTCACAACGGCTGGTCAGCAAAGTTGAATGAACTCATAATTTGGAAGAGTCGTCGCGAAATTTGTGACTCTGCGCTTGGTTCCTGACCAATGGTTAGGCAGGACCAAAGTGCGTGCGGATGAAAAAGGGGGTAATTTGCCTCCACTTAAAAGGAGGAACCGGGACATTTCTCGGCAGATATTACGCAGATTTTACACAGATTTACAGAGATTTAGAGAGAGATTTTACAGATTAGCAGAAGACCGATTACCATGATTTCAGATTAAGAGAGTTGAATTTAGGCCGTCCAAGTACCACCCAGCTCCATGCCTCCGTTTCAGATAAGTGGAATGTTGCTGTATTCTTATTCTAAAAATTGAATAGTGTAATTATTTTAACTTAGTAATGTTTTAAACATAATAAACGAATTTAACTTCATTGTTTTATTAATTGAGTTTTAAAGTACTAACCACTAATATGATGCAGACATAAGTGAAATTAATCGAACCTGCGTAAGACATAATATGTTAAATTAATGAAGTAATTGTAGCGCTGCATCAGTACAAAAATTCAACATGGAGAAATATGAGTTTGAAGTTTTCATTCCATGAATAGCATGATATAATATTCATCAAATAGTCTGAAACTTTTATGAAATGTTAATTAAAAAATTGCACAAATGTAGAAAAATTAAACAGTATACTGCCATAACGAATATATAGAAGAAAACGAATGAAAGATCAATATTTCATAAAACTTTATCTTAATAATTATAAAAAAAAAGTACGCACACTTCAGGACTAATTCCATGCTCAGAGCTAATGCACAACATGTACAAAAGAAGTTTATGCCTTTATTTTTTAATTCCATGATTTTAAAAGCCTTCGCATGTTAAATATTGTACACGAATAAAAGCAAAATCAAATAACAATTTGTAGGTAAAATTCATCAAAATCTAAGAACTGTATATGCACATTTGTTTAAATAAATATCTTAAAATACTTTAATAATAAAAGTGTTGAATCTCGCACACAGGGGATACATATATATCACCAAAAAACAAATATATAAAAATGGGAGAGTTTTTCTATTCTTGCGAATTAGATTTTTAATTATCTGAGTTATCAAAATGAGATTTAGTATTTGTGCTTTGGGAAAATCCGTTTTGAAGTTTTAATTTCATTCATAATAATATCATAAAAAGCACGCACAACTTTTAAATCTTGACCAAATCTTCCAGTAAATAATTCACAAACTAGAATTTTTGCATGAATTGCACAATTCTTTCTTAAAATGATTTATTACTCCATATATAATGTCAATCTCATTGATGCGCATTACTAAAATAATTTATTTATTTTTTATCAGGCTCTTTTCTAGCAGATAATCTGAAATATAGGCGTGGTAGTTGCTGTTTAGCATCAAACATTGCTCCATTACTTCATGAAAAATGCAGGTAAAGCTTTGAAATTTTGCAGGCATATTTATAAAGATTTGGGGTTTCAAATAAGCCAATAAAAACTTTTTCGACAGTTTAATGATTTTATCGCCTTAATTACGTTTATATAACAGAAAACATTTCTTCACAAACATATGTTAATCCAAACCTACAACAATATCTGACCGCTAAATCATGTAAATTTGGAAAATTACTTGGTGGCACAAATTTCCAAAATTCGATGTAATTCGGATCATTTGCGGTTAAAATAATTTCCTTATATTTGCTTTTCAGAGTAATATGGTGCTGTAGGTCAATAATTAAAATTTGTATCTGAGGTGGGTAAAAATTAATGTCTTGAAGAGAAATCGAAAAAGGATTTGTGAAAAGTTCAGTATTTTTTTTATCATCTGAAAGAATCCTGCAAAATGGATATTAAATTTTTAAATCTATCATAGTTCGGAACATTGCTAACTTTGGCAGATAATTCCTGTATGAATGGGAAATGAGTTAATTTTTTCTCTCCAAAATCCAGACAAAAAAGCAAAGGTTTGTTCACAAAAGAAGATATATGACCAATTAGGGTAGGAAAAATAAAATTTCTTCCCTGTAATCTTAAATTTAAATTGTTTAAATGTTCCATTATATCGGTAAGAAAAGCTAAATCCCACAGCCAATTTTCCCTTCTGAGGAGCGAGCATTCACTGGGACCTCCGAAAGTCTACGTACAGGCGATCATCTTTCATATTCATGTAAAAATCACTAATTAAATGAAGTCTTTTTGAATCAACACTATTTTTATTGATTCATCTAACGTCGTTAATTCAAATAGTGTAAGCAACAATCGCCTGAATATTACATAAAATAATACAAATATTTATAACTTCAGAATGACACAAATCGTGTGCGTCAAAAGTCTGCGTACACTTGAAAAAAACCTTTACAATAATGGATTGAAACTAAAAGTTAATACTTTTTAAGCTATTCCGTTCTTTCTATAACTCTCTCATAATATTTGGCAGGGATTTAACTAGCCTAGTTATCTCATCTGTGGATATTTTGTTCCTTTCTTCTACTATGACAGATTTGAGCATTTCCTTGGATGTTATTACGTTTTCTCTGATTATTCACTCGAGTAAATCCCATAAATGCTGTATTGTGTTAGGTCTTGGGACTAGGATGGCCTACGGGATTGGTTTGGGACATGTCAGAACAGCCACGTCTTTACAATGGGAGTCATTTACTCAGTACCTTTGTACCGCTGAAAGTAAAAATGATCACTCACCACAAATTTCTCAGCACTTTCCCTGATATTATACTGCATTAAAGTAATCAATTTTGTACATTGTTGATTCAATAAATTCCAGATTACTAGCCGAAAGGCTTCCAATGCACCCCTAAACATTATGCCACCTTCGCCATGTTTGATAGTCGAAAAAGGATTCTCTTAAGATCTGTCCAGGAATTTTTGCTGGCATATTTTTGTTGTTTTTGATGCCCAAATTACAAACAAATATTTTGAGTTGCATTTATTACATTTGTCAAATAATTATGTGTCCTATTTAGACGTTTTTTGGCAAAGGTCTCTCTTAGCACTTTTCACTCCAGGAATGAATGGTTTCTTGAGTGTAACTCAGCCATGATAGTCATCCTTATTCAGTTCGCTTCGAATTGTGGTTAAAGTCCCATTTTTTTGCAAGATCTCAGCTACACTTTTAGCTATTTGTGAAGCTTATAGTCTTGGATTTATTTTTACAGAGCGTATTACAAAGCAAGATTCTCGAGGTGACACTGCAGACGGGCTGCCGGATCTTGGCGCGGACGCTAAAATTTTAGTTGATTTGTAGTTTATGAACCCTTTTTGAATCAATGAATGTCTCCTCTTAACAGTTTCCGCAACTTCTTTAAAAATATACCCCTCTTCTGAAGGTTTCTGATGATTTTTCTTTCAATGATATATCGATCTGTATTCTGTTGCCTGCCATGGAACCACAAAAGTTTTCAAATCTCAAAAATCCTAAGTAAATCGTAAAATAAGCTTATAATTTCTTAAAAACATGAACAACGAAAGGTCTTTAAAAGCTCTATTTTGTAAGTGTACGCAGACTTTTGGCGCGGATGGTTGGTGATTATTTGATAGTAATTCTTGTTTTTTTTATGCTAAGGTGAAATTTGTTGCTGCTGTTTGAATAAGGAAATTTTGAAGAATCCCTGTGACAGCTATCTTGATTTTCCAAAGCGAGATTTTAATAGTAATTATAGCATAAACACGTAAGATGATTGCCTCTACGCAGACTTTCGGAGGCAAGTGTATAAAACGACTCGTTGAGCCTTGCCACTTAAACCTCCGTAGCGAGCTCTTTTGTCCTACTCCTCTAGCTAATCAATAGCACTATTTTTTAAATTTGCACTCTATTGCTAAAGATCCACACTTCCTGTTTTGTTTTTTCAACATTTCATTCCGTGTTATCTTTTTTCAGCCTCTCGTTTGAGCTCCCGCTTTCAACCTCCCTCGCTCGCGTCTTAGGTCGAAATGTCTATTTTCTTGCTCCTGTGTGTTTGGCCCCGCCCATACCTCGTCCTGATTGGTTCTCACCTCTTCGGGCGACAGCCCTTTCTCTCTTTTGGGAGTTTTTCACTGTGTTATCAGTCAGCTTAGGAGTGGATCCAGACAGCGCTTTGTAACCTCAAATTTTAGCGCCATCTGTTATATAATATGGAAACTATCGCAATTTATTTACATTTTGGATAAATTTTACTTTTGATTTCTTATTTTTTTGCTTTATTTTACTAATTGTTTTATTATATTTCTTGCTATTTTATATGCTTATACTTAGCGATTGTTCCAAGTAGTTCTCAGTTGTTGGTGCGTTGTCTTAACATTTTTTGATGGATGCCTCAGAGATGAGTTCTGAACATGACGAAGGCGTTGAATCAAAGGGAATAAGGTCGGACAATGAGAAAAATGAATCCCCAATTAATATTAATTACTTTTGTGAATATATCTCATGATTACCTTCCAAACCTCAGTTTTATCTGCAATTAATTAAGAAAATGAAAAATAATTTGTTGTATAAAAAATAAATATGACTGAAAAAGCCAAATTATTGGATTTTGTAATTTTATTAAAATATCTACACTTTTGCTTTGCGTGAAAAGAAATTTAAGCGTAAAATATTAGAAAAATAACCTAAATTTTTTTAATAATTTATTGTATAAAAAATAAATATGACTGAAAAAGCCAAATATATTGGATTTTGTAACTTTCATTAAAATATCTACACTTTTGCTTTGCGTGAAAAAAAATTTAAGCGTAAAATATTAGAAAAATAACGTAAATGTGTGTATAACATGTAAATTAATTCAACTAGATTTAAATTCTTTTGTTTTTTCAAAAGAATTAAATAATATGTCAACTTATCAAGTAGTTTTTTAAAAGTACCTTTGAAGAATAACTTTCTCAATATAATATAATGTACATGTATTAATATTATGTTAATACAACATTTGAGATATTTTTTTTCAACGCACACATTACAATATATTGAAATCAAAAATAATCACCAGGATATCATATTTTAATTGCATATTTATGCCAATAATTAAATGATTAAGCTGAGTAATCTTGTGGTAACAAATGCTATCAATATTTTGCAAAATTTTATGTCGAATTGAAAAAATTATTTTCAGTCATGTAAAATTAAAATAGTGTTTTAATGTAGAACATACATTGGAAAATAACATATTAAGAAATTATGGGCATTGTAAGTTTTTGTTTTATATGCCTTAACAAATTTTAAATGCATTTTTCTCAGAATTTCAGTTTTGAAGGTAAAAAAGTTCTATTCCCTAAGACATTTTTTTCTGTTCATCACAGAGCAGTGAACATTTTTGTATATACTCCCAAACGTATGTTCTATAAAATTAAGTATGAATTTAAAGCTGAGATCTCAAAAAAAATTTTTTTCAGGTTTTTCTAGAAAAATTATTAAAAATCAACAAGGGAATAGATTTTCAAATCCATACTAACTTTTCTTTGCAATAATCTAAGAAACATAAATAACTTTAAGAGACTAAAAAATTTTTAAAAAATGAACATTTAAAAAAATAAAAAGTAACATTTTCAAAAATAATTGACAACTAGTTTTTCATGTAATTGAAAAAATAAAATTATATCAAAACATTTGTCTCGCTTGTCTATAAAAATAGATATTGCAACACTTTTCATTAGGTATATGTTATGAAACTTTAAATCAAAATGCGTTGAAAATTTAACTAGTAGCTCAATTAATTTCATAGGGATCAAAATGTTTTTTTAATTATATGTGGGCTAATAGTGTGTGGGCTTATTAGGGAATAAAAGAGGAAAATAAATACTTTTTCAACATTAACTTAATAGAAAAAAGTCAGCTCTTTAATTAATTTATTTTTAATGTACTTTGTTCCTTCAGTTTTTATATTGTATCATTTAAGCTATTTTTTTTCAACACACACATTGTAATATATTGAAATCAAATATAATCACCAGGATATCATATTTTAATTGAATATTTATGCCAATAGTTAAATGTGAATGACTTGAAAGAATAAAGAACCCCAAAAATGAGAATAAATTAATCTTATTTAGTAACTGAATTGAGAGCAGGAACCTCCAGTTGGGAATTATTTATTTTAATTATTACATATAAGTATGATCAAAATCTGTATTGATGGATATAATTTCTTGTGAATTTAACAGTAATCATCCTTCTTTAATATTGTTTACTTCTTCAGTAGTTGGATTTTTGAGTGTACCAGCAGTGTATCTTTTTCTTCGTGTAGAGAAATTCCAAGTTGTTTTTCAATCTTCTTTTTTATATTTATAGTTGAGGATTCCATCATTTAAATTTTTTTATTATTGTGTTCCTTTTCATTATAGAAAATGTTTAATATACTATCTAGGTTCCTATGAATTTTCTAGTGTAAGTTCGTATTCATCTATAAGAGCAAGAATGCTTTCAATTTTTCTTTTTTTGGATTCATGACCATCATTATTAGCAGATTTGGAGCTACATGGTAAAACATAGAATGTTTCTTTTAAAATATCATTTTGATTTACATAAATCTCTTGTATTTCTGTGTATGTGTATCATTTAAAACATTTTGGCAACTTTATGAATGTGCTTGCAAATATTTCCTCTTATTAAATTGTCTACACAAGAGCATGTATAGGAATGGATACAAATTTTGCAGGCAGTACATTTTATATTACATAATCTATGGCATTCTTCTTCTTTCTTGCATATTAGGTAGTTAGAATGATTGGATTCAATTTTCCACTCGTTATCTGCTAATTTTTCAATT
Source organism: Trichonephila clavata (assembly GCA_019973975.1). Classification (NCBI taxonomy): domain Eukaryota; kingdom Metazoa; phylum Arthropoda; class Arachnida; order Araneae; family Nephilidae; genus Trichonephila; species Trichonephila clavata. Next base: position 10,684 of record BMAO01011633.1, on the reverse strand, counting down.
CTATTGCTTTGAATCTCTAGGCCTAATCTGTGGCTATTGACAATTTTTGATAGTTTATCAGAGGAAATGGTTCTTTTTGTAATTTTTATTAGGCGTTGAAATATTAAGTCTCTAACCAGTTTTAAAAGACCATCGATTGCAATGTCTAGTCTCTTGACATGCTTTCCCTCAAAATAATGATATTTAATTTTTTTATGAAGGGACTCCAAATACATGTTTGACCCTTCCTGTAGCAATAGGCCCATTTTTCTGGTCTCTTAGCATAATTCTGTTGGAAATATTTTCCGAATTCACAAGTGTCCGAGTCATTTAACAATTCTTGTATGAATTGCTTCATAAGTTTAGAAAATGTTTCTAATCATAGTTTCTCTTTCACTGCCTTTAATGCTTTATTAACAATTTTTCTCTTTTCAGGGTTTTTAATTTTATTTAAATTTTGGTGCCAGTTTTTTGTAACGTACCAAGCCCACAAAAAGACATTTTTAACTGTACCCATCGCATAACTCCAAGCATTATAAAATGCTAGAGCATCATCAGTCATAAATGTTGTAGCTTCGATTATACCCACAGCATTTTTAATAGCACTAAAATAAATTCTGAATACATCTTCAGAACCTTTGTTGGAAAAACAAAATGCCACAGATATTCCATTCTTATGTTCATCGACTACCAGAACTGAGTATAAATTAAAATCATAGCTGTTTAGCCCATGTGTTCCATCTATACAAATTTTGTCCTTTCCATAGTTTGTAATCATTTCTTTCTGAAAATCTGTCATGATTATGAGGACAAAATCTTCATCTTTCAATCCATAGTCATTCCCTGATTGTCTCTGCTCTTTGAAAAAAACAATACAATTTTCTCCATTATTTTTCATTTCTTGAGTCCATAGCTTGACACTCACTGCATCAACTTCATGCCTTTTAATATAACCATTAATATTGAAGTCCCTTTTAATATTATGGATAACCTTTTTTTCAATAAGCATCTTTCTGCCACTGTCAACAGTAATTTCTTCTCTAATATCCTGTAGAATTTTTTTTTTCACTAATACCTTCTTTTAACCTTCCTGAAAAACAAATAAACAAAACTAACAATAGTAACTAATAATAAAAAACTAAGAATAATAAAACTATATAAATAAAATACTATACCAGCAACAGCTGCTCTATCAGACTCTAATAACCTTAAGTGCTCTAACTGATTTTCATGATTTTTATGATTCGGAAAATATTGCACTACTACATTTTCAGTACTCTGTCTAACTTTTATTATTGCTGGGCAACTAATTCCAATTTTAGCAGAGCCTTGTGACTTTAAACTCTTGACACCTTTCTCTTTTGGTTTGTATGTCCCATTTCGACAACAGTGATAATTCATCACTATGTCTCCATTTTTAAGTGTTTTACTTCCTCGTGTCTAACATATTTTGACATGGTTGTTGGCGCTGCGATCGTCATCCCCACCGCACACCCACACTTGTACACTTCTCTTGCAAGGGAACCACTGCACAAAGCAGTCACAATAAATGCTAATGTCTTAAAACTCGCATTTTTAATTAATTACAGTCCCAATCGCACTAATATTTCTGGTCCGTCGACAACGCAGATATCCAGCAAATTATGGATATAATATTTTAAGACATTCATTTTAATTAAACCGCATTATATTCGCATTATTGCGCCATTTCGCAGAACAACGCCCAAAGTTGTTCGTTCGTCGCAGACATTCACCCCATCGACGGTGTCAAAGGTCACGAAAGGTCACTTTTCCTCTCACCCCTTGCTTGCGTTTCGTTTTGTGTTCGTTTTCACCCTACTTAGGCTTGTTTTGAACTGTTGCATTCTACGCTTTTCATTACGCCAAGTATTTCATTCTCTCGCAAGAACACTGAGCAACATCAGTTTGGATAACATTTGACTTCTACTCACAAGGCTCCGCATTTAAATAGAGGTAAGCCAATTTCATACCTCTATTGTTTATTTCATTGCAAAAATTATATCATTGTTTATATTATCGCAAAAGTCAAAATGAATCCAATTGAAAAAATTAGAAATAAGAGAGCGCCTATACGTTCGGCCATAACAAAACTAATTACGAAAATTCAAAATTACATTGAAAATAACAGTAATGATGTAGATGATATCTTAGAATTACAAGATCAACTAATCGCAAAAGAACTCTCATTAAAGCAACTTAATTCAGAAATGGAAAATTTAATATTAGATGCTTCTGAGTTCGATACTGAAGTTAACGCATCCGAAGAATATTCGGAAAAAATTATTAGCATAAAATTTAAAATAGAATCTTATATCAAACGTCTTGAACGCAATTTAAATGTTCCAAATTCAACACAAGTATGGTCGAGTCAAAACCGACCACAACCTATCAATAAAACTGCCAGAACTGGGAAATATGAAGAATGGAGCAACTTTAAATTACAATTTAATCATATTATCTCAACAAACTCACAACTCTCCTCGGAACAGAAACTGCATTATCTTAAAGCTGCATTAACATCTGAAGCAAAGAATTTAGAGACTATAAGCGATTCATTTGAATCTTTATTTAAATCTTTAGAAGAACGTTATGAAAATAAGCGTTTAATAGTCGAAACTCACGTAAAGGCAATTTTAAACATAGCTAAATTAAACAATGAGTCAACAAAGGATTTAAGAAACTTAATTGATGATGTCAACAAAAACATTCGCGCGTTGAAGGTATTAGAGTTTGAAAGAAACAATCTTTCTGATATTTTAATCTTAAACATCATTCTTCAAAAACTAGACAAAGAGACTTTAAAACAATTTGAATACAGCCTTAATTCAACCGAAGTTCCTAAATTTGATGACTTCATTTTATTTTTAGAAAAACGCGCTCAAGTTTTAAGCAATATAAATAAAAATACCTTCACAAAACCTATTATGCAAGATAGAAATAAATCAAAAAATTTCTTTATAAAACATAACAATTTTGTGTATGCATGTATTTTATGTAAGCAACCGCGTCCAATTTTTAAGTGCGATTCCTTTTTAAAATTAAATGCCATACAGAGAAAGGAAATCGTCACAAAGCATAGTATGTGTCTCAATTGTTTAAGTGATCAACACAAAGTTTCAAAGTGTAAATCAAAGCATTCTTGTAGTGTATGTGGCTTTCGACACAACACTCTGCTCCACAGACAGAAGGGGAAATCTGTCAACGCTTCCCTGATTTATAGCGCTTCACCACTTCAAGGTCAGGAACTGAGCAACGACGCAGAGGAGTTTCACTGTTCCCAGAAAAATGCAGCTGCATCCCTTTCTTGTATCAATAGTAGAACCAAAACCGTAATTCTACCCACAGCAGTAGTTTGGGTTTTGAATCATTCTACTGGAAGTTGCATTCAAGCACGCGCAGTCTTAGATTCTGGTAGTATGTCTAATATTGTAACGCAAGATTTCGCAAACCGATTAGGGGCTCCACAAAATAGAATTAATATTCCAATTTCCAGTTTAGGTGGAAATAAAAAACCATAGTTAAATCAAAATTAAACGCTACCATAATAAATGGCAACAGTTCATTTTCTACAACTTTAGACTTTCTGATTGTCTCAAAAATTACAGACTTTCTTCCTCTTACTCAAATAAACCTCAATAATTTAAAAATGCCACAGGAACTAGCAGATCCGAATTTTGGTGTTCCAGGAAAAATCGATTTGCTAATTGGAGCAGAGGCATTTTTTGACATAATTAAGGAGGGAATTATTCGCACATCAACCAATGGGCTCGTATTTCGCAGATCAGTTTTCGGATATATCGCAACCGGAAACACAAGTTCCTACACGCAAAATCAATTTTGTGGTTTTATCTCAGAAATGCAAAATATTGATAATAATTTACAAAAATTTTGGGAGATAGAAACAATTAACGAAGGTCAAAAGCCGTTAAGCAAAGAAGAGGAATATTGTGAAAATCATTATCAAATGACTCACACGCGCAATGAAGCTGGTCGATATATAGTACAGATGCCAACTAAAGACATACCAGGCTTAGGTCACTCAAAAGGTTTAGCAATGAAAAGACTTGATCAGCTTTGGAGAAGATTATCCAAAGATAAACAAATGGAAATTTTATATAGGGAATTCATGCAGCAATACTTAGACTTGGGGCATATGGAAAAGGTGGAAGAACATTTGGATGAAACATCTGCAAACAAATTTTGTTATTATCTTCCACATCATGGAGTCTTTCGGCCTGATAAAACAACTACCAAATTAAGAGTTGTTTTTAATGGTTCGGCTTCTACTACTTCAGGTTTAAGCTTAAATGACCTACTCTTGAAGGGTGAAGTGAAGGAAGACATTTTTGAAATCATGACACGATTTCGAAAACACAAATATGCTTTCACAACCGACATCCAGATGATGTTCCGACAAATCCTCATTGATCCAGCTCAACGTGATCTTCTGAGGATTATGTGGAAAACCGGAGCTAATGATAAACCAGTCATCTATAGATTGAAAACTGTCACGTATGGGACCTCCAGTGCTCCCTTTTTAGCCATAAGAACTCTCAAACAGTTAGCTATGGATGAAGCTTCTAGATTTCCCTTAGCTTCCAAAGTAGTTTTACAAGATATGTACATGGATGATGTAGTGTCGGGTGCACAAACTCTCGACACTGCTCGCCAATTACAATGCCAGTTGCAAAATATGCTAAAAACATGCGGAATGAAATTACATAAATGGAATTCCAACTCGAAGGAGCTATTTAATTCATCTACAGAACAAGAGCACTCCTTTTCAACCAACACAGAATCAGCCATAAAAACCTTAGGTGTTAGCTGGAAACCAGCAGGAGATTATTTTATGTTCAAAGTTTCAATCCCTTACATTGCATCTTATACAAAAAGAGATGTCTTAAGCGTCATAGCAAGACTTTACGACCCTCTTGGACTGATAGGCCCCGTCATCAGGAAAGCAAAAATCTTTCTACAAAAATTATGGCTTAGAAAATTGAATTGGGAAGAATGCTTGCCGGAGGCAATCGCACCAGATTGGCTCAATTTTGTGTCATCTCTAAAAGCCCTAGAAGAACTCAAAATAGATCGATACCTTCTTACAGATTCCTATGAGAAACTCCTGCTTTTAGGATACGCAGATGCTTCAGAGTCAGCCTACGGTGCTGTAGTATACATGCACTGTGTCAAGGAAGATGGTACCACCACAACCAAGCTTATTGCCAGCAAATCTCGAGTCGCGCCAATCAAAGTCATCTCCATTCCTCGCCTTGAACTCTCGGCGTGTTTGCTGCTGGCTCAATTGGTCGACAAGACTTGCTTTTCTCTGCAAGTACATTTAGATAAAGTCATCTTGCACACAGATTCAACCATAGCCATTGCCTGGATAGACACTCCAGCTAATCAACTCAAAACCTTCGTCGGCAATCGAGTATCCAAGATCCAAACTCTGACTGAGAACTTTGAATGGAAGCACATACCTTCAGCTCTAAACCCTGCTGATATCATCTCTCGAGGTGTAAATCCTGAAGAACTTTCATCATTGACTTTATGGTGGAATGGTCCCCAGCATCTAGACATTCCTGAACAATTTAGTGAACCTTCAATTACCAGTTCTGACGAGCTTTACGTGTCAGAACTTAAAAAACAATCTGATATCAGCTTAACATCAATCTTGGACTCTAACTTTGAAAATGAACTTTTAAATGTTACAAATAATTATGTAAAATTAATTCGTATTTTTAGTTATATTTTCAGATTCCTGCATAATGTCAGAAATACATCTCGCCATTCAGGTCCCCTCACAAACGAGGAACTTCAGAGCGCAAAATTCCATTTGATTAAAAGGATACCGGTAACAGTTTTCAACAAAGAAATTGAAATTCTTAAGAATGGGGGAACCATTAAAAAAGGTCAGTTAACTTGTTTGAATCCATTTCTTGACAAAGAAAACATACTTAGAGTTGGTGGCAGATTAAGTAATTCTAATTTAACATATAATCAGAAGTTTCCCATTTTGCTTCCGAAAAATTATAAGTTAACTATTTTAATCATGAATTATTTTCATTTGAAAAATTTGCACGTAGGTGCTCAAACTTTACTTTATCTAGTCAGACAAGAGTTCTGGCCATTAGGTGGCAGAAACACTGCCAGACAAATTGTTCAAAATTGTGTTGTTTGTTTCAAAATTAAACCTAAAAATTTAGAACAAATTATGGGAAATTTGCCTAGAGAAAGAATTACTCCAAGTTCTCCTTTTACTCATGTAGGCATAGATTTCACAGGCCCATTTTATATTAAATATAAAGGCCAACGAAAAGGTAATTTTCACAAATGTTATGTTGCAATTTTCATTTGCTTTATTACAAAGGCTATTCATATAGAGGTTGTCACAGAACTTACCACAGAAGCTATGATTGCAACTCTCAAAAGATTTTTCAGTAGGAGAGGCAAAAGTACTTCAATTTGTACTGATAATGCTACAAATTTCATAGGTGCAAGTAGAGAATTGCAACGCTTATATAATTTGATAAAAAAACCACCAGACACTCTTGCCAATTATTTGACTAATGAAGAAATTAATTGGAAATTTATTCCCCCTAGATCACCTAATTTTGGAGGGCTTTGGGAAGCAGGTGTCAAATCCTTTAAACATCATTTTAAAAGAACAGTAGGCGATGCACGTCTAACATTTGAACAATTTATTACAATTACAACTCAGATAGAAAGTATTTTGAATAGTCGTCCTCTTACTCCCATGTCCTCTGATCCTAACGATTTTACCGTTCTCACCCCAGGACACTTTCTTATAGGGAGACCTCTTCAAAGTTTACCTGAGCCAGACTTGACAGATAAAGCAGACAATCGCTTATCTCAATGGCAAAGGTTAACAAAATTTGTTCAATTTATATGGCGTAAATGGAGGTTAGATTATCTTAATAATTTACAGGCCAGACATAAATGGCAATTCAAAAAGGAAAATGTAACTCCAAATTCAATGGTTATTTTAAAAGATGAAAATCTTCCACCATGTAAATGGACCATGGGAAGAATTCTAGAGATAATTAAAGGTTCAGATGGAAAAGTTAGAGTTGTTATTGTTAAAACTCCTCAAGGTATCTTTAAAAGAGGAATTTCAAAAATATGTTTATTACCAAGCCCTTAAATTAATATTTGTATTCATATATTTGTTATTTTGTTAAAGTGCAGTTTTCTTTCATATTGGTCATATTTTTTTAATTTTTCATTATTGTATTTTTATGTATTATTTATGTAATATTAATTGTTTTTTGAAATGTTATTTCAACGTGGGCCGGGATGTTGGCGCTGCGATCGTCATCCCCACCGCACACCCACACTTGTACACTTCTCTTGCAAGGGAACCACTGCACAAAGCAGTCACAATAAATGCTAATGTCTTAAAACTCGCATTTTTAATTAATTACAGTCCCAATCGCACTAATAATGGTCTTGTTTTCTTCTTCTTCTTTCCATGTAACAAATTCTATATTGTTAATTAAAAGAAAGTTTACATTTATTAATATAAATTACGCGAACTTTAATAGAAAACATTAATACATTTATGGGCAAATCACCTCAGGATAACAACCGAAGTCTACTCAACTTAATGCAGGGCCTTGTTGCACGATATTTTTCAACAGGAGGTGGTCCAACGTCCCATTGAAGTTGCACTGTGTTTGTCAAATTTTATACATTGTATTGGTTTAATCCTCTTGATTTTCGAATGAAGTGAATATCTCATCTGTATCATTATGTGTGTTCGATCCGAAGTTCCTTTTTTGGTGCACTTGTTTCATGCTCCTGAGTGTATAGGAACTGAAAATTTTTGTTTGACTTGAAAATGGAAAATTTGACTAATTGACAATAGCCAGTAGTACTTATTTACAAAAGAATAAAGTGAACAAAAAATTTGAAAATCCGGAATGACCATCTTTCATAATTTAATTTTTAATATAAAAATACTACATAATCATAAACACACTAAACAAAAATACTAATACTGTTAGACATTTGAAAAAAAAATTATTTTAGGATCCGAATTTTTATGGTCCTTAAGTTTTTCCAACCACGCGCCATGATCTCAAGTAAATAAACTGATTCGAACCCAACCTTTGTGCGATTTTCGAGATTTGTAGTTGGCAACGGCTACAATGTAAATTTAACTAACTTGGCTTGTGAAGTATTTAAGGAGACAGAGGTTGGTTGAGAAAAGATCGTCGGTTTCGGACGAGGTGATTTTGCTCTTCGATTGGGGCATATGAGATGTGCAACTGGTTTGTTGCTCAGTATTTTTTAAGATGGTTCGAATCAGTTAAACCAAAGTTTGGTAATATTATATTTTGATGATTATACTTTTTTTAACATAAATATTTTTATTTGCTTCAGTGGCGAGAAGTTTCACTTGAATTATTGAAAGAATAAAAAATGTTTTTAACGAAACTGCTTTATTACTATGCCTCCTCGACATTAAATTTCGCTGCTAAGCTTTGCTTACGTTAATTCATCATGAAGAATTATATCATAGTGGTTATGGCCCAGGCCACGCTCTATGTCGAGGCAGGTTAAGCAGTTGAGCCAGACCATGAACTTTGTCCATTTAAATATTGATCCAGTATAGAATTATTTCTGAAGAACTTCAGTTGCTGTTATATTAAATAGAGTATTGAATATTGAAGTGAACAATCAGATTCCTGTGTTAACCAAAATAATTGGAACACATGGAAACATGATATGCAAGTAATCTTAATGCATTATGGTTGCTGGCAATTTATTATACAGACCAAGCCGGAGGAACCTGATGAAGGGGCAACATACAAGTAAAAGTGTGACTTCCAACTACGGAAAGATCGATGCTATACGCTGATTTACACTAACATCAGTTCAGATCTGAAGAATCTGATAATAGAAACAACTGATGGAGTAGTGGCATGGAAAATATTAAAGGATCACTTTGAACCAGTGACAAGAGCCAGGGTTATCCAGCTTTTGGATGAATTCTTCGGAACAAGATACCAACGGGGAAGATGTCGGAATCTTTGTATCTCGTGTAAAGACGGCGGCAACCAGGCTACAAGAGGCGGGTCATAAATTGGACGACTTTACATAGGGTTTCAATTAATAAGGTGGCTTCCTCAGGAATTCCAGTCTACCGTACAACAAATTTACAGATGGAAAGAAGAGGACTTCACAGCTGTCAAAATTGAAGCGGAGCTGATATTGGAAGCCAATCGTCTTCAACTTATGAAGCAAGACTTGGATAAAACGGAGACCGTTTACTTCAGCAATTTCCTATCAAAGAAGTTGAGCAAAGTTCCTAGAAATGTAAATACAGTTCCTGGTGGTACGACTGCAACTCCTGCAGATCCAAGTGGTAAAACAGAATATCAGAAAAAGGACGGTAAGGTATTTAACTGTAAAACTACCAAACATTTAAAACGGTCTAGTAAGATGATAGGTCCTTGTTATTTATGTAATAAATATGGGCATCTTAAAGTAAATTGTAAAGAGAAAAAGTCTCGAGAAAAGCCTCCTTCAACTGCAAGTGAAACTTATAACACAGAGTTTAATATAAATTTAAGATTTTGTGAAGCTGAATGTAGTATTATAGAATTAAATAAGCACTTGTTACTAATTGTAACTTATTTGAGGAAAACTCTGATAAAGATGTTTGGGTAATAGATACGGCTGCCACGAGTCATTTTTGTAATGACAAGAGTTTATTTTTAGATTTTAGACCAATATATCTAACATGAAAATGTCGTTAGCAACGGAGGATAAAAGTTGTCCAATAGAGGGAATCGGTAAACTTAAATTTTTGGTAAAATATAAGGATAGTTTTCATGAAATAACTTTTTCAGATGTTTTATTTAGTCCAAGTTAAGAAGAAATTTGATATCCGGTTCCAGATTAGAAAGTAAAGGTGCGCATTTTGTGGGTAGCAAGGGTAAAATTAACGTTTTCAATAAAGACTGGCTAAAGTTGTTCTCGGCGACACGCCACGAAAATTTGTATTTTTTTAAGCCTGACCATTATATTTTACCCAAGAGTACAGAAATAAATTCAGTTGTTAATGCAACTGACAAAACAAAATGCGGATCAATTGAAATATGGCATCAACGCTTTTGCCATATTAATAACGATTACTTGATAAAAACTAGTAAAAATGATAGTGTAAGAGGTCTCCCACGTTTAGCTGATAATAAGTCGCCTTGTATTCCATGTAAATTAGCCAAGTCCAAGAGAGTTTCCTTTAAAAAGACGGGGGCCGTAAGATCAAAACGTCCACTGGAATTGTTGCATATGGATCTTTGTGGTCTAATGCCAACTGAAAGTCAAGGCGGTAATAAATATTTCTTGAGTATAATTGACGATTACTCGAGAAAAGTGACTGTATTTCCCATTAAGAAAAAGTCGGACGTATTTCATACGTTTATAAGATTTCAGAAACGAGCAGAACGTTTTCTAAATAGAAAATTAATAGCAGTTAAAACTGATGCGGACTAGAATTTTGTAATAAAGATATGGATACTTTTTTTGCAGAACTGGATATAAAGCACGAGGTAACAAATCCATATACGCCGGAAATGAATGGGTAGCGGAGAGATACAATTTAACCGCTGTAGATGGCATTAAAGCATTGCTTAAGTCGAGTGAAGTTCCACAA
>BMAO01011632.1:0-41320 GCA_019973975.1 Trichonephila clavata | reverse complement strand
GTTAGAATATATTGTATAATAGTAATTTTTATTTTACTATTTCTATTTAGTATGTGTATTGTGTTATTCATAATATAGGGCTAGCATAAATGATTCATTCATTTTGAAAATGCTGTATTCTCCAAAGTATTCCACTTACGCTCATGAAAGATATAAAAACCACCAACTCACTAAGTTTGTATTATGTATTCTGGGGCAAAACAATTCCACACCCAATCATGAAAATTGAGCGAGATTCACGAAAGGTGAGTGCTTTCTGTGCAGTGTCACAAAACAAATATGTATGGACCGTTTTTCTTGTCTCAGCAAACTGTGGCCGGTAAATGTTACCTGGATATGTTGAAGTTGTGGTTGTTCCCAGAGCTCAATGCTAAATTCAGGATTTTGTATTCCAGCATGACGGGCTTCTCTCATTGACGCATTCATGTTCGTGACAACCTAAACAATGAGCTTTTGCATCGTTGGATTGGGCATATTGGGGAGAATGATCTAGCTTTGTTCCCCTGGCCTCCTAGATCCCATTAAACCCTCCCCTCTTCCTGTAGAAGTACGTTCATGACCTTGTTTGTGTAGCTCCACAGTCACAATCCTTAATCTAGCGCTGTGGTCAAACTTTTTCAACTCACGGAACCCTTAGAACTAGAAGGTGTTTTCGGGGAACACGATTCAATAAACAGTTATATATGTCTCTAAATTAATATTTAAAGTAAATCCACTTATTATAGGTACTTAATGTAAAAATAAAAATAAAAAGTATTGTATTATTTATTAAAAATTTTATTGTACCTTAAAATTTTTTACTCACTTTAATAATAATATTAATTTGTGATCCAAGTGTCACTTACCCATGCATTATATTTATAACTAGTATATGTGACAGAATTTTTTACTCAAATTGTCGATGCTTAGGTCTACTGCAGTGCTTCTCAAACTTTCAATATTGTGACCCAATATTTAATCATAATTTTCATCGCGCGCCCTTCCACACAATAACAATGTATTGAATTCCTTAAAACTATAGTTTGTCGGTAAAGCTACAAAATGACTTAAACCTCTTAAGTTCCACCGGCGTTTATAAGCGTCTCCCTCAGCCAAAGCGTTAATATTGCCCGAATAAGTGTGTATAAGTGTTATAAGTGTGTGAGAAATCCTATGTATTCTGCAATGAATTTTTCAACCTAAATTTAAAAGATGTTCTTGCTTAATTTTAGATTTTAACGCCGAATCTGTTGATATGTCGACAAGTTGTTCCCTCACACCTTCTTTATAACTGTTTATCTACAAATGAAAAGGGCGAATTTTCATTAGAAAACTGTTTGGTTTTGCAAAACGTTGTGCTAATTAGTATCAAATTATAGTTAAACAAACTTCGTAGAGAATGTTTATCCATTTTGCATACACATTTATAACTTTCTTTTCGATTTTTTTGTGACACGTGAAACTTCTGAGCTGGCTTCGTGGAACCTAAGGGTTTGAAGACCACTGGCCTAGCGCAAAGAACGCATCAGTGCTGCAGTGTAGACAATTGACAGGATTGTAAGAAGTGCACTCAATTATCGTCTGGATGGGTGTCACGTAAAGGGTATATAAACTTGTTGAGTTTGTGACTTTTTTCATATACCTTTCATATGTTTATGAATAATACTTTTGAAACTATAGCTTTTTAAAATGAATAACCATAAAATCCGGCTTATAACGCGCACTTTTAACACAACAAATGAGATTGAAATTTACGGGTGCGCGTTATATGTCGGGTATAAAAACGATAGCTTCAAAAATAAAAATAAAAGATGATAATAAGAAAAATTAAACTTCTGCATACTTCAGAATACTATATATTTTGAAAGAAATGACATACCTAATGAAGTTAAAAGGTTCTCTGATTCTAATAGTATACTATTTTTTTCAAAATCCTGGGATAACTCGAATAAATGATTCAAAATCATAAGAGCATTGTACACGCACACTTCTGGCTCCTTTTGTAAAAGTAAGGGTTCGCGTGTTATCCGGCACAAATATACCTTAAAATTAAAAAAATGCAACTTGAAAGCATGGTGCGCGCTATATGCCGGATTTTACGGTAATCATTTTATGCTAATCCTGCATTAGTTACGTTTAAGGCTGTATTCATGTAAAATTAAAGTAAGACCGGAAAAATTTTCCAAATAGAAATATGAGATCCAACATAAGTATAATGCGCAATATACTTAATAATACGCAACATACTTAAAAATACGATTAATTTTTTTATTACAATACGATGTAATAAATACTCACACTTTTTTAAAACTAAAGTTGATGCATTTTTACTGATTTAATATGAGCTACATATTTCCTTTCTGAAACGTAATGCTAAATGAATTTCTCCTTTGTATATTAATGGAAAAAAATTGTTTGTTAATGAAATAGTTTAAAATTAAAAAAAACACTATTATAAATGGATTAATATATACATAGTAGGACACACACACACACACACACAACACACACACACACACCACACACACACACACACACCACACACACACCACACACACACACACACACACACACACACACACACACACACACACACACACACACACACACACACACCACACACACACACACACACACACACACACACACACACACACACACCACACACACACACACAAAGTTCCCGGACTGAGTCCGCAACTTAAAAAATATTACCAATTAAACTGCTGAAACACATGTTGTTGACGTGTCCTTCCCGAAGGGAAAAAAGGAAAGTTGCCAGATCCTGAGACAGTGCCTCAGACTGAAGCACACTTCCTTCGAAATAAGACCCTTGAGTAAAAACACACTTTTGCTATGGCTTGTAAAGGTCATCGAAACATTTCTAAAATTCATTTTTAGTCAGGTCTTTTAATGATGCCTGTGATGTTCTTTTGATTTCAAATGCAGATTGGTCTTCCTTTAACATGCGGGGAACGATATGCTGACACACCCTATGCCTGATAAGATCCTTAGTTAGTATCCATCGACATGTGGTCGAAGATATCCCGATTCTGCTATTGTTTGAAGCCTGTTCTTACGTATCGTCGCAGAAACCTTTTCGATGTTGTTAACGGTTTGGGAAGTCTGCGGATGTTCTGAGCGTTTGTCGTCTTCGATATTTTCCCTACCTGAAACGTCGATGCCACTCAAAAGCTTGCTTTTGCGATAATGTATCACAGTCTTAAACCTACTTTAAAATTTCGTTTGTCTCTGTTGTACTTTCCCCCTACGAACACAAAAATTAATATCCAAACGCAATTTCTTTCAATCGCCGACGACTAAATACATCCGCTAACAAAATACGACACCATGGTGACCCACCGACCGCGTAATTTGGAACAAACTTTTTAGAAAAGTGGAAGAATGCAATAATATAGAAATACTATTGTAGTCGCTCTACTGCAAAAATTTTCCACGTTATGGGCTCAGTCCGGAGAAACTTTTGAATCCTACTAGTAGATGTATACTTTGGGAATTTACATAAAAATTGAGAAATCTTTAGTGTGAAAAAGTGTTTTGAGTTTAGTTCAAACTCTTTAATATAGGGTAAAGACAGCCTTATGCTTAGGAGTTTAGGGCTAAGAGAGTTCGTCAATTCTTTTTATTATATATTCTCTTATAATACTTGACTATTAAGAGAGCTTTAAATAGGGCCAGATGTATATCGGAAAGCTTTATGACCCTCAAAAGGTCTGCTTAGCATGCAATTTTGTTATACATAATAATGAATTCGTCTTACGAGTTTTATTATAAGATTATATTTTATTTTTCTTTTCTTTTTAAACTATATGCACTACACACTCATATTTTCTAATAAATATAATAGCAAAATACTAAATTGAAAATCTTTTTACATGTGAGACATATATAACGGAAACCCAAGAATAGAGAAATATATATTTTAAAGACACATTTTGAAATTTTATTTATCATATAATGGAAACCCAAGAATAGAGAAATATATATTTAAAAGACACATTTTGAAATTTTATTTATCTTATGATGGAAGAATAAGATAAATATCTAAGAATAGAGAAATATATATTTTAAAGACATAGTCTGTAATTTTATTTATGAATTTTTATAAAAAAAAATAGAAATTACAGTCATGTAAAATTTTCTAACTGTGCAGTTTTTGATGGTTTTAATATTATTTGAAAAAATAATGTACTGAAAAAGGTATGTAAAACGCAATTTCTTATTGAATGCATTAGTTTTAGTATAGAGAAGACAAAACAAGTTTCTTATTGAAGTATTCCTAGTCCCTATAATTTAATGTAACCTTCTAGCTTTAAATAAATATCCAGTGAAGGGTAAATTTTTCAGCCATTGGGCCATATGTAGCCCATCTAAATGTTCTATCCGGGCCCGCAGGAAACTTTAAAACAATAATATATAAATTATTAATTTCAAAATAAATTTTTTTTAATAGTTGTGCTTTATTTTCAATTTTTTATTTGATTTTTCTGACATATTTATACCTTTTGTGACGTTTTTCCTTATATTTCTTTTTATTCATAAATTTTTCTGTAGATTTATCATATAAACAAATTTGTTAAGTTATTCCTTATGTGTTATTGATTAAAGATCAAAACTACTGTCATTTATTTTTAATCTTGAAAGAAAGATGCGTCATTTTCAATAAAGATTTTAAAATGTTTGAGTTTTTAAAGCTTGATCCATGAGATATTGATTTTTTAAATAAATATCTTTTTACTTCATTCCAGACTTGCTCAAACTTGTTTTTCATCTCATTGAACAAGATAATTTCCTATTTTATTATGTTTGAGAAGCGTGAGTACAGAAATCGGTATTAGTTTACAATGAACGGAAGAGCTAAATTTTGCATCATCATTTTCTAGATTCTTTTTCTTCTTCTCATAGATTTCCTATTATGCTTTTGTTATTCTTTAATAATTTCAAAGTTAACTTTTTTTTCTACTTTTCCTTAAGTCAGAATTTTGTGTTTGAATTTCGAAGAACATCAGTTTAATTAATCAATACTTTTGGATATGTTTAATCTATCAACGATAGATTATCGGATGCATCTTTTTTCTCTTTAAAAATACACTTAGTGAAAATGATGGAAAGTTATTTTTCTCAAGATTCTCGGTGGGCATCGACGAGGCTTTTTCATCAGCCAAAAAGCCGATGAAAAAGTAATAAAATGTAAAAAATATTTAACTAAGTCAATTTGAATGGTTGATTGAGAAAGCTGCTGCAAGCTTTTAAGGAGTGAGAAAAAATCAATACACTCAAACAGACAAAATAATAGCACATAACAGCAATTAAATTTTGATAGTTAGTCATCAATTTGTGAGCTTACTACAACGAAGCTTATATCCAATGACTCTTGAGAAGCAGTGTCGAAGCCAGGATTTTGGTTAAGGGTGGGTGGGAGGTTGAGCACATAAAATTCTTGTATAGTTGTATAATTTTTAAAAAGTGTTAACAAATTAGCGCAGTGATTTAAAATAATAAGTAATTCTGGTATAACTCTGTGACGGATCTATACACGTCCTTCATCTAATCCTCTGGGGGAAATCTTTGAAATTAATCACAACTGAAATTAATCAAACCAACCATTTTGAAGAAAAAACCATGATATGCAGATTAGGTCGGTTATACATAGTATAAGTTTTCTAGCTAGTTAGATGGATAGACGGAGTTATATGGAGATTGAGATATAGAGAATCTAACGACGAGGAGAGATTGCTACCAATCAGGTATTAGTATATTTGATAGAGTGTTTCAAAGATTAGATAGTTGAAGATATTAAACTGACGATTGGACACCATAGCTAAATTATAACTCAAATATTTAGAGTAGTGGATTGATCCAAAAAAGGAGGATCAATATAACAGAAGTCTTCTCATAATTCACGTCTGACGTGGTTTATTCTCCAATTGCTCTTATTAGGAACATATCTTCTAGTTTGAATATCCTAAAAGTGTCTGTTGATAATTTGTGTGTTTAATAAATAGTTGAAAAGGTATTATGGTGAGTCATCCTTCACTTCCTCCCACACCTCTAGGTGGGGCTGACAGTAGGTCACGCACTTTATAACTCGAAGGGAGTATTGCAACCCCATAGCCCTTTTCCTGAATTTGTCACTTGTTAAAAGAAGATTTCTAGCGCTTAACTTCATTAAGAAAAATATTAGAGTGGCTGCTTCTGAGGATTATTTATGATCTTATTTGTCTGCATCCCTGTTTGTTTCTGACACATAAATAATCTTTAATCCTTATAATTTAATCTCGTGAGAAAGTTTTCCCACCATTAACTAAGTTTTTGATTAATCAGTGAGATTAATATATTGAGATTAATGTATTCTTGTGTTTGGAATTTATTATGGTTACGATACCCATGTTGTGAATTGGTTGCGTATTCAGTTTTCAATTATCAGTCCTTATTTTTCGTTTTAAACATTTATTATGACGACACATAACACACAAACAATTAAATATAAATTAAAAACTACTATTTTGTGGGTAGGCACACCCACCGATTTCGGGGGTCCGTTATGGGCCAAAGTTGTTTATAGACTGACTGAATCCCCCATCGGTTAGGGAAGGTTCACACATATTTCCCTATAGGGATTACTGAGAAGCAATCCGCGACAACCCACACCACTTCAGGTTTGAAAGTAGATTTGATAGGAACAGAATACTTCTTTTTTCGGAGCCATTAACTCAATTTTCAGAGTTACCTTTGCAAAGTCTTTAATTTTAGTTGATTTGAAACCAAAATTTATTTTTAATCTCTCTTTTTTTTAAAAAAAAAGTCTTTCGTGATGCTGTAATATATTTATTACGTGCTATCGCGTAACAATGCCAACGTTCAAGATCACTCGCCAAGTTGGCAACTCCGATTTCGCATGCGTAGTACGCACTGAATTGGCTATCATGTGCTTCATTTCATATAATGTCTTTAATACGGTTGCGATAGTACATTATTGCAAGCGCTCGCAGAAAATATCGCAACGATTGCATGGATTGGAATCGTTACGTGAGAAGAAAGTCATTGTTTCTTTCGAAGACTTATAAACAATTAACGGAATTAAATACTCAACTTTCCTGGAAGCTGCAATTACTGCAAATTTATCAAAATCTAAGAATTTTACCAATGCAGTATTGGACGATGTAACTTCAGGGATTAATTTAACTGAAGAGGGGAGCCAAGGACGAATTTTGCGGAAAAAACAAATAAATAGAATTACACAATACATGAAAATTACAGTTTTACAATTTGAATAGTTGTATAGTTTGTACAATGTGAATGAGGGCTGGTCCTCCGTTAGGCGGACAGTTATCTCCCCCCATTAAGTTTAAAAAATATTTAAACTCTTTATATGTCGTTTTGGAAATTGTTTCTTACGTAATATGAAAAAAACAAACAACAACTTGTTTTACAGTTTATAACAGAGAAATATGCTAAAATATTTTCTAAAAAAGCCTTAGAGATTTCAGTGTTTCTTTTCCCCTCTATTACTTTAACAATTTTCATACATTTATTAATTTATTTTCAAAGTTAAATACAGAATTTGGGATATTTAATTAATTGAATAAAACAATACTCACACTCGTCTTATTTCTTGAATCATATCGAAAAATTGAGATTTACTTTTTCTTCTTCGAGCCTCCTCTTTGAATTTCTGCAAAAAAAATAAAATAATAATAATAGTACATTGTACAGATAATAGTAATAGTACATTTACACGTTGTTAAGTAGTTAACTGATTAGGTTGTAGTATTTATTTATTCAACCAATACATAATTTATGACCTATATTTTGTCTTCAAGGTCTAATATATGTTAATAGATTAATCAACGGAAATTTGTTTTCATAAATCATTTACCTATATTTTTTATACTAAACATTCGACACATAGCGATTTAGTAAACATCTTAATTCAGTATAAATTTAAGTACGAATTTTATTTTATAAAAATGCATTCGATATTTATATGTATGGCAACTATTTTTATTTATAGCCAATTTCTCTGTTACTCACACACACTGAAGAAAATGTTTATTTTAACTTGAATTACTAACTGACTTCGCAAGTGTACAAGTTGTCAGTGTACTGATGTGTCCTGTAATGAATTTTGCCAGCCATAGTTCATATGGCGAAATATTTGAAGGAAGGGAATATTTGAACGATACATAAGCAATCCAAAGGTATACGATCCATTTGTCATTGTTTTTACGTCATAATACAGTAGCTGCAAGATATCTTGAAGATATTTTTCAACTATTAAAGTTGTGCGTAAGACTAGTTGATTTCAACTTGCTATTGCAGAAGATAACATTCTGTACCAAGGAGATAGTTACGAACTTCTTGAAAACAAGTCCTGTTTGAAAGTGTTGATAATTCACTTCCATCTTACAGCACTTATTTTCTATAGATATTATAACATCAACAAAAAGTGTATTAGAAAAAGTGAATTAAAAGTTATGCAAAAAGATTTTTAAATGATATAGATTAAACAAATTTAAAATTTTGCTGTTTGTGACTATCTAGTAGTGAACATTGAGCAATTTTAGTAGCCATAAATGTTATCATAAGTTTCATTAATATTCATGACATTGTAGGAAAATAAATAGTTAAACAAAAGAAATGATCTTTTCTTATGTTTAAAGAGTATTTTACATCTGGATACAGTATAGTTACATATCATTGACAAAGGTATAAATACGTATATTAATACGAATTTTCATCAAATAAATTGAATATTTGATAAATAAACTCTGTAGTTTTTGACACATACCTTCTTCACACTTTTCTGGAACAGACTCGCTATTTGACCCTCTTTCAGATTGGAAATGATTTCTTTTACGGAATGATGAGGAGAAACGAGTTCTACTGTGTTGATGAATCTATAAAGTTTCTGAAAAGAAAATACAATTGTGAATGAACTTTATATGAACTATCTTTTATTTTATTACAAGAAAGTAGAGATGTTTGAATCATTTAATGGATGTATTAAGAAATATTAAAAAATAATTCCTTTTTTTTGTCAGAATGACCTAACAAGGTACAAGTTCAACATTTCTATATATTTAATAAATGGTACACTGCATTAAATTTGAGAGGGATAATTCAAGTGAGTGAGTGATTTTGGGGATTATTGGCGCAAGAGCCGATTTCGGCTATACTGCGCCAAACATTTGTTTTAATATCTGTGGTCTAGACGGGAAGAGAAAGAAAGAATGAATTGAATGACAAGAAAGAGGGTCGAAAATAGAGAAGGATCACCAGGGTATCCCGGGTTCGTGAAGCCCATGCTTACCGTGGGAAAAGGAAAAGATCACTGGGGCACCTCGGGATTGTGACACCCGTACTCACCTAAAGAAGGTGAGCCCCCTGAGGGGGGGATAATTCAAGAAAGGAAATTAATGCACAAAATATGATGCTATGAAAATCTGTGGAGTTCTTTCGTAGGACTGCGAAGTTGATAGTCAAGTTGTGGACAGAAATGGCTCGTCAAACACAACCGACCCACCGTTACCTTAAATATCTGTATAATTTGACCCCATTTTCGTTAACGTTTTTTGTACTCCCTTTACCATATAAATAGAGAAGGCGCATGACAGGTAAATTAAAATACTTAATTTTCTTGATACCAATCTTGTTTGAAATCATAAAATTTCAAGAAAAATTTTAATTGAAAAGGCACAATTTCTTATGCATAACTATGCCATAATAGAAAATAGTAAGCACCATATCGTTACATATTTTATCAGACCGTTCATCACAAAAGCGTGTTTTAAATTGGATGACAGGAAAAACAACATAGTTAATTGTATCATCGTACAAATAAATGTCCTACCTGGCTGAAAAACATGAGATTGGGACTCTTCCAGATGCATTCTTTGGGCTTATTTCTGAGAACAGGAAGAGCATATCTGAATATAATATGTTCCAGGATGAGGATGAGGACACCTACTCCCACCCCGACCAACAACATGATGAATACCCCTGCCACGGCTTCCACGCTAAGGGGCTCCGGTTGGTTGAAGCGGTGCAAGCGATCATCAAAGCAAGGCACACGTCCGTACCACTTTTTCTGGAGCTGATCCACGTACCCATATTCGCTGTACTTGAGAAGCATTTCTGATATGACTTCCTGAAAAAATTTGCAAGGAAATGTTTACTTAATGTTATCTCCCAAAACTACAAATGTGTTCAATCCAAATGTATAACTAACACACGCAGTCACACATATTTTAATACTCCTTAGTGTCTGCAACAATAATTTAAGGGGGTTCACTCATGTGACGGCCTGTTTTTTAAGCATTTTTAGATAATTTTTTTTTGACGACCAGTAAAAAGATAGAACTTCAAGTTTTTTATCATTTATTTATATGTACTTTAAGAGTATGTTTTAATATTTAGTCAAAAATATATCTAATAGAACGTAAGTTATAGCGCTCTGAACACACCCGCCTCGAAAAAATGGACGCTCACTTCATCCACGATTCTGGCTGATTGACTTTTCTGTAATAAAAACATTAACGACGTTTTAAACTATACGCTTAAATGCACAGAATGGACTATACTCAATTGAAAATATCAAAAATTGGAATATTGGTAGACCTCTGAAGAAGAAGTTTCGAATTTCATGGATTTTCCTGTTATGTTTTTGTAATAAAAAATAGAAATATTTTGAATTTCGGAATGATAGTAGTCCATTTGGTGCATATATATATATATATATGCTGAGTCTACTCTATAAATTTGAAGTCATTCAGTCAAACCGTTCTTGAGATATGATAGAGGAAAGTTTGAAAAACACAGTTTTGAGAAAAACGCGATTGAAGTTTCAAGTCCTATTAAAACAATGAAAATCTTAACTTACCCTCAATCAGCGATGCCTGGCGGCGAAGACTAAAACAAGTTCGACGAAATATTCAATAACTATAGATATTTCCTTTTAAACCCCTACGAACCTGTCTATACTTGTATGAACATATATTTGCATTGAAGGTTCAATGGTATCAATCCGACTGTATACAATAGTCGCTCCAACTCAACGCTTCGAACAACTGCTCTTCTAACACTTGCTTCTTTATAACGACTTAGAATTTAAAAAAAATCACTTTACCACCGTATTCTAGACATATTAAAGAAGCAATTTATGAATTTCTTTTTTGATTTTTTGAATCCATTACATAGGTGAACTCCCTTATTAACATGGTTCTTCCTTTTGATTATTAAGAATGTGAATTTTTGCGGTAAATAGTTTAATGATTATTTAAAGATCGTTTAATTCATTTTTATTCATAATTCAAAAGAACAACGTCATTACGAAATGGATATGAAAATGTCGAATAGAAACTTCATATTAAAATATACTGGTATGCAAAAGTTAGGAACCAAACGCATTTTCGTTGATTTCTCAATAACCACCAAACCAATTCAAGTGAAATTTGGTATGAAAATGCTAAAAATTATTATTAAGAGGAGGTAACAAAAAATTACGGGTACTCTCTAGTGATCATGTTTTATGCGCATAAAATTATAATAGTCTAAAAAATGATGTGGCAAGATTGTAGTTGTGGAAAGTTTAATATCAAGCATAATCGCTCCTGTCACTAATTAAGCTTTCATTATGAACTTTAATGCTGTCTAAAAGGCTGTTTAGGAAGTCTTGGGGCAAAAAATCTCACTCCTCTATCAAGGCACTCCTTTGTTCTTGGGAGGGGGATTAGCGGATTATAAGTGCTCTGACAAAATATTCTCAGATATGTGCTATGAGAAACAGGTCTGGAGATTTGGTTAATAACACAATCCTCTGATTATCTTCGCACTCGAGATGTTCGTCAACTTTATGATTTTGTGTAGACAAGGGTTATACAGTATAAAAGTGAACTGGGTGCCAACTGCCCCTTTGCGAAGCCTCACACAGGGCTCTAAGATTTCATTCCTATACTTCAGAGCGTTCAGGTAGCTCTATGAATGATGTGCAGCCCTGTGCGTTAGTCCAACATTAAGTCGACCCAGACCATAACACAATCTCCATAGCGGTTCACTTACATGAAGTTGGAAGACTAGTATCTTATTCCTGGTTTTCTCCGTATATAAGTCCGTCTATAATTAGTATTCATATTGAATGTAGGTTCATCAATGAAGAGAGAGTGAATATTAACTTCTCACTATTCAGTTACTCTAGGGCTTTTGGTGGAGGACCTCTTAATTTTGAACCATGGTCAAGTGACGAGGAGGACACCTGAGCTGGCACCATCCCTCTCCTAACTTTCACACCACACCAATGGGAAAATGTTTGAGCCTCAACAATTTGAACGTGCATAGCCCCCCTGGCTACAAGGCTGGTCTTCTGCTGCACAAGGTTCAAACTCATGACATGCTGATCACGAGTCCGTTACCTTGACCACTAGGCTGCCACAGCCACATCAATGAAGAGAACTCGAATCCAAAGATCCCATGTCCAAGGAAGAGGTTGTGTTCACTATGTCAGATGGATTCTCTTATAATCTGGGGTGAGTGGGATGCAGGTCATTGGTCTCCCAAAAGCCCTGTCTGTTCTACAAGTAATATACGTCGAAACCAGAAGTAGCAAAGATTTAATTTGTGAGATTAGTAGTTGCCACCAATCTATTGCGCTTTGTAGTGGGCAACATCTTGGGATGACTCTTGGACACGCTAATAATCATCATCGTTAAAGTATTCCTTGCACTCACCAAATTATTATATTCAGGATGTCCAACCTTAATGTGACCCAGTAGGTAATTCCCAAACCGTTCGATTTAGATATGCACTGCCAATTTAAAAAATGTTTTAAAAAACGTAAAGAATGTTTTTGTGTGCTTTTCGAACCAAAAAACCCATTTACAAAAACAAATTACAAAAATTAAATTTTTTACGGTCTCCAGGTCCTATCACTTATATTTAGGAAAAGATGCAGTACACAAAAACAAAGTAAACACAAAAAGTTTCATTTTATTACGATAAAAACTGACCGAGTTATGCCTACATAAATTTGAAGCATCCGAGTTGCTCAGAAAAAGGGGTCGTATATAAATTGAGTTTAGAGAACAGTAATTCACTATCTACAGAAAGAGCAAAAGAAAAACATCATAGTAATATTAAAACATTGTTGTAAACATCATAGATTGACAATTTGTATTGCTGTAGGGCAAACAATAAAAATTAAATTAAAGAAATACAACTTGTTTTAACAAATAGCCAGAGGCGGATTAAAATAGTTGGAGGCTCCTGGCGGTAAAAGGTTTGGGGCCCATACGCTTAAAAGTTGAAAAACTAAAATAGTGAAAAGAGTCGCTTTCTTTAAATTCTCAAAATAAAATGTAGTGCTATAATGAAACTCATCGGCTAAAGAAAAATCTTAACTGAAAATAAAAAAATAAATAAATTAAAAGTACAAAAACTTTTTTAAAAACAAGCTTTTATTTAAGCGCTCTAAAAAGAATAAAATAAACTTTTCCTTTAAAACTTTTTTTACTTTTAATTTATTTTTTACTTTTTAGTTATCGCTGGACAGGTTTCTCAGCCTGTTTATCTCATTCAACGCTGGTTCGCAATACCTGGTTTAGCTGAATCCATTCTCGCGAAAAGGGTATTAGACGAAAAACACAATTTTTTTTGAAATCCCTAATTTTTAAGCAATTTTTCCAATCTTCGTGCAGTTCTTGGGTAATATTGTTCTACACACGAAAAAAATGTTTTGTGAGATTATCTTCATGAATGACGAAGTTATTAAATGTTTAATTAAAATTTTGACTATTTTTTGAAAAATATTTAAAAAAAAAGGTTTTTGACATTTTATTTTTTAAATCACTGATTTTAAAAGAGCAAAGCATGAGCTGTTTCAGTATGGAATGTCGATTCATTTAAACAAAAAAAAAAATTCATGCGCAGCAATTTAGACGTCATTTTTATAAAAACGTATCAATTTTGACTCATTTTTAAAAAAAATCTTAAAAAACACAAGTATTATTTTGTAAAAAAAATGTACCGCATCGTGCCGAAATAAATGATCTTTCCGATTCTGCAATTATTTTTTGTCTGAGTTGTTAAGAAAAAAGATTGCTGTTTTAAAAACGTCAAAACTCCCCCCCCCAAAAAAATAATCCCCTATTGGTTCTTCATTTTGCGTCGCCAAGCATAGCTGAATAAACAGCCCACAGGGGTAAGACAATTATGCGTTTTAAGGTTTTTAGTTAATATCTTTTCAACTAATTACAATATCGGAATATAAATGGTCAAAACATGCATTGTCATCCAAACTAAACGTGTATACAAAATTTCAGCTCAATGGGTTGAAGATATCAGCTTCAAAATTGAGTTGCAAGATTCCACCCGAACAAATTACATACATACATTGTAAGTTAAATAAAAAAAATTAACAGATTCTATCTGTAATTAAATTTAAGGACAAATGTCGTAGTGTGTGTTTAAATTACTGGTGGTAAAATGAGGTATATTTAAATTACTTGTAGGCTTAAAATTAGAAAATTTCTTTAAAAAATTCATTCATTTTAATATAAAATGTTAGTTTCATAGATTACAGTCAGATGATAAATTTTTAAAAGAATTTCTACGATACTCCATCTCAGTTTAACTTGGCAGCGTTGAGAAAGGTATACAATGTACCAATCTACTTGAAAAATAGCTCTACTTTTTTTGTTTGAATTTAAATCCAAGAAAATTGATCGAAATTTGTAAAATAATTGCATATGTTGTAGCAATTAGATTATTTTTATGTTGTAGAAATGTAATTAGTTTTAGACAAAGTTAATTAATACAGACAATAGCGCAAAGTTATGAAATTCCAGTTTGGCTGAAAACTGATTTTCGACGCCAACTTTTGTCATTGTTGTAACAATAGCATTGTTACAACAATGCAGACATATCAAAGTTGGCGCCCAAAACTAGTTTAAAGTTTTTAATTAATATTTCCTTAATTAATTGCAATATCGGAATATAAATGGTCAAAACATGTATTGTCATCCAAACTAAACGTGTATACAAAATTTCAGCTCAATGAGCTCAAGATATCAGCTTCAAAATTGAGTTGCAAGATTCCACCCGAACAAATTACATACATACATCGCAGGTTAAGTAAAAGCTTATAAAAAATATTAAAAATCTTACTTAAGAGCTTCCAGTTTTTCTATACAATTTGATTTCTCTTTGGCAAATTCATCAATAATTTTTACCATATCTATTTCGTCCAAAACATTTTATTCTGTATATAATATGACCATGTTGTTCAATTTGTCTTTTATTTTTTATTTTTAACACGTTTTAAAACTAAAAAAGATCATTCACCTGATGCAGTCGATAATGGTATTGTTAAAAATATTTTCAAAAGTTTTTCGACATTAAGATTTCTTTTGCATGTCGATAAATTTCTAGCGGGGGTCTCATTGTATCTGTTTTCTTTTCATTTTTTTTGTTCCAAGGTGGCGTGGTTGGTTTGTCGCTGGCCTTTGCACTCATAAAGCTTGGAGTCCCTACCAGCGCTGGGGGCCCCTGGCGGCCTTTCAGATCCGCCACTGCAAATAGCAGCAAAATAATGCAGGATTTGTCGTTCAAATTATAGCATAATGTGGAATCATGCGCCAATCATGAATCAGGGGCTTAATTATATCAGAATGACCAAATTAACTTAAATAATGGTGAAGGCACGAGTGTGGCACGAGACAAGGGAATACGTCTATGACAACTCCCAGTTTTATACAAGCGTTGAACAGCACGGGCAATTGCACAATAAGATGGATGTCTTCGAGTGGGAAATTTAATAGCATAAAGTCTTGCCGCCTCTCTCTTATTTCAATTACACTAGCCATAAAACAGTACCATTTTGCACTATTCTTCATTTGTTTACATCTCGTTCTTCCGTAATAGAATTCGTAATATTAGAATACGACTGTATGCAATTGCAAGCGACTACACAACAGATTTTTAACGGTTGTCACGATCAGCAAAAACGCAGCAAATTAGACTGAAGCCGCAGCATATAAGTCTATTTTTTTGGAACTGCTTTTTAAATGTTTTCTTCGTCCAAAATATTTTATTTTTTCTATGTTTTACACGTATACTGAATAAATTTTATTTCTTAAGTACTCAATTATTGTATTTTTAACGTATGCTTTTAAATTTGAAAACGATTTACATAAAAGTGACGTGCAAGAGCGAAAGTTTCCTGGAAGAGTTGCAACTAATTTCACTTTGGAGACGCCCCCTTATAGCTTCTTGAAAATGGTCGAGAAAAGGGATAAAATATATGATTTTCAAAGTTCCCTAACTCGGCCAGTTTTTATCGTAATAAAATGAAACTTCTTGTGTTCACTTTGTTTTTGTGTACTGCATCTTTTTCTAAATATAAGTGATAGAACCTGGGGACAGTATAAAATTTAATTTTTGTAATTTTTTTCTAAATGGGTTTTTTGGTTCGAAAAGCACGTAAAAACATTCTTTACCTGTTTTAAAACATTTTTCAAATTGGAAGTGCATATCTAAACCGAACGGTTCGGGAATTAGCTATTGGGTCACATTAAGGCTGGACACCCTGCATATAGCTCTATTTTGTACTCTGTACAAACAGCTTTTCCTTACCACAGTTAACTGATGTTTTTTTTTTGTTTGGAAATTATAAATAAGTATTAGTTAATATTATTTTAAGTAAAATTATAAATGTTTATGAATAAAATGTGCATGAGAATTCCCAACAAAAAGTATATTAATTAAATTTTTAAAGACAAGACTAGAAAACTTACACATTAACTGCCTAATTTCAATATGACTTAAAACATTATTGAACCAGAAAGAAAAAGGAAAACTCGCGATATAAATATTATGAAACTAAATGATAAGTTATTTTTATTTATTATGAAGAAAAAGTCATGAAGCTATCAACTATAAATACTGTTAAACAGATCATAAAATAACAAAAGGAATGTAGAATCTTACTGTAAGTGGAAATCCTTTTTGTACTCCCACAGCATAGGCATCATCAAAGATGGAATCAGCTAGAAGATGAAGGCTGCAACCAGGATCGTTTCCTCGGAAGTAATTCAGAACCGCTGTATCTCCAATCAACATATCCAATTGTTTGTCCCTGATAGAGAAAAAATGTATATTTAATAAACAATAATAATTTTGTGATGAATTCAGTCTGTAAAACTTCTGCACACAAAAAGTTAAATTCAATAAAAATAGAGTCGGATTATACTTTCTCACTTTAGAAAACAAATAAAGCCTTTTTTATGAAATTCTTTTTTAAGTAAATCTTAATTGAATTATCTATTTTTTCCCTAAGCAAAATAAGCAACCATGAAAAGGATATAGTAATTCAGTTGAATGTTTTTACCATTATGAATTCCATATAATCCATCAACATTCAGTCTGGATTTGAATTTTATCCGAATACAAAAGCTGGCTTATATAGCTGAAAGAGTAATTGACATATTGGCGTTGTAGGAAAATTAACTTTCCTACTACGTCATTTGTGTCGTATTTAACTTATTTAAATATTATTTTTCTTCTATTACATTTTGTTCGGAGTGAGTGGGTGAATATTAACGTCGCACTGATTAGCAACACGAGGACTTTTGGCGACGGTCCGCGTAATTTTGAACCATGGTCAAGTGACGCGGACGACACCTGAGCTGGCAGCCCCCTCTCCTAACATTTTGTTCGGAAGCCTATTCTTTGAAACGCATGAATCGAAAAAATGTTCCCTGATATATATTTAAAAAACCTGTGTTTGCTTAACAAATAAAAGATGAGTTTATAGCTGTCACTTCTTGAAATTATATCGTACATAGGTTTAAATATTTATTGGATTGAATTTTATTAAAATTCCATGAAATTTACTAAAAAATGTAACAGAGCTAGAATTTATTTTTACTTTCGACGATATTTCTTTATAACGTTTTACACGTTTCAAGACAATAATTGTTAGGAACGTGTATATCTTTCCAATAAAATGTTATTCTATGACATCACGAGTCAAATTCGAACGAAAATTTACACTATTGATACGGGGCTAAAGCACACCATATATTACCCCTTGTATTTCGTGATTTTTATTCTTGCACCTGTTGACAGGATGTAGAAAATTCCTTAAGAAGGGTGCGTCACCTGCACCACTTTGGGTTCGACGGACTCATAAACCATTTAATAGTATATTTCCACGTGAATGTTCAACCAATCAGTGAATTAGTACCAATAAAGATACAGAGTTCACACCATAATATTGGTGTGACGCGGTGGTGCTTATAATGGGCTGCAATTGAGAATTAGCAGAATTAGGGAGAGCAATTGAGAACGATGATGTTGCAAGAAACCCAATGAGGCCCCGTCTCACATTCTCCTTCGTCTTTCAGATAAGTGGTTTATTCTGTATTTTCTTTATCGCTCTTAAGTTCGTAAATAAATCAAAATTCTTTAATTAACTAAATCTACGATTTATTTCATAAATAAACTTAAATTAGTAATGAAAGTAAATATGTAATTAAGATGAATCTGGGTTCTAAAAGAAATAACGCCACATCATCTGGTGCCGTGACCATTTTGAGGTATGGTCTCACAAATCATTTCTAATTTTTATTATCGATCACATTTAGCATTTAAATTATTTCGGGAAATTAGAACCTTAGAGAGTTATCAGAGCGGTGGAGAATTCCTTTATTAGCCCATTATAAACTACACCACGTCACACCAATATTATGGTGCGAACTCTTTTTCTCTGTTGTTACTAATTCACTGATTAGTTGAACATTCACGCTGAAAGATACTATTAAATGGTTTATGAGTCCATCGAATCCAAAGGGGTGCAAGTGACGTACCCTTCTTAAGGAATTTACTACAGCCTGTCAACAGGGGCAGGAATAAAAGTCACGAAATACAAGGGGTCATGCATGGCGTTCTTGAGTCCCGTATCACTATTTAATTAACTTACGTAAAGCATTTAATTACGAATCGATTTGACGAATTACATATCTTTTGTAGGTTTGTAAACTAATCTTAAAAAGAGATCTGGATAATACTTGAACCAAAAATTTAAAGTAAAAAAAAAGTCATTTTATTATTACAAATGAAATACTTAAGTACATTTTCAACTGCAAGTGGAAAGTTTGGGTTCAGTAAGTAAACACGTTTGTCTCGAAAGCTTTTATAAATTTTGTAAATTTAAATTTCTAATTTCCTTCACCAAACTTTTTTTTGTTGAAAATTTCTCTAATTCCTCTCGAGTAGATCAAAATCAGAAGAATGAGGTTTGGAAAAGAAAATAGATTTCATTATTTGCTACTTTCATTAAATAAAACTATTTATTTGTAAATTCTATGAATATTTCTCTCTCTCTCTCTATGTATATATCGTTCCTCTCTCACTATATAGAAATGAAAAATTGTTTGTATCTCAAGATAGAATACTCTTTTTGAACGGTAAGTAGAAGTTTCCTTAGTCACAAATTTTCTCTCCAGATTTGACGGCAAAGACATATCTTCAGAAGCTCCTTGAACGGTCTCATTACCGATATAAATAGTCAAACATTTGACAGCGACCTTGCGTACCATTTGCACTAGGCAGAATTATGATTATGAACTTGAACTTCACAAATATTGAACAGTGTTCAATATTTGAGAGATTTTTTTAATTTGTGCAACAGAACAATGAATGCAAGTGTATTAATTGTTTCTAATTAAAAGAAAATTTATTATAATCAGAAAATTCCAGAATAAATTACGATTTACTCCGAAATTATCTACTTGTTAACTGTGAGGATTCTCGGATTTTAAACACAACCATGGAACACTATATAAATTTAAAAGTAATATCCCTAAATAATTTAGAAGAAATGAAAGAATTCAGTAATAAACTTCACATAACGAAAAGAATAATTTCATACTCTCTAATTCAATTTTATGCACTCGATTTCTTAAGGCAAAAATCAATACAAGTTATTCTTTAGAGAATTCGAATTTAAAGTTCAGATTCCTTTTATTATGAAAAATCCTTTTCAAAGGATTATTTCAGAAAAATAATAATTTTAGTTAATTTTTTTGAAAATTTTTAATTACGCCATTCAATGGACACGTAATGATGTTCCATTTTAAGCAAGTCTTTTTTGAGAGTTTAATAAAAGTATTTACTTTCTTGACAATACAACAAAAAGGGTTAGGTGTGAAGTAAGAATGTGTATTCAGAACTATGTAAGAAAATACCTTAGCTTTTGAAGACCCATTTCTAAAGTATCTACTCCGTAACGTTGGATGTGTTGAAACAATTCAGGATTTTCTTTGTACACGTAAAACTCTGCAGCGCTACCTTTTGCAGTGCCTGTGCGGAGATTTAGAAGCTGAAAAATAACAAAGTTATTACTTATTTACAGTTGACTTTTTGACAGAAAAAGAATTTAAAACAAGCAATATGTTTGAGAAACTTTTAATATTATGTTATATGTAAAAATGTAATCAAATGAAAAAATTGCATTTATCATTAATAAATTGTGAATAAGGAAATTATTTAAGAAATCACAGTGAAATAAGTAGAGCAGATCAGAATTAATATTTCTCAGGGATTGTAATTCCTTTGGCACTTACGTATTATACCGTCCCCCAATTTCATCAAATCAAAAAACGTCGCCAAATACCACGATATACAGCCAATAGTAGAAACCGTACCCAAGAACTTTCGAACACATAAAAAATAACGACATCATTTTGAATCAGCGAAGTCATTTCATTTGGCGAAATTGGTCGACAGTCGCGTTAGCACCTTTTCAAGACGTGTATAAAAAATATATGTTTCTTAAATATACAAGTTATCAGGTAGACATTTGTTTGTTTCACAGCAAAATATTTTTTATATGATTAGCAACAAGTTTGAAGCGTTAATTTTTGAAAAAAATTATAATATTACATTAATTATTTTAAAATTTTCTTACATTATAAATTAATGTTTTTCATTAATGTTTGCATTAATAACTTTTGTTGGAAAAAACTCTCCCCACTGGAATACCGATTAATACTGATTCATAACAAGTAATTTGTATTAGATTTCAAAAAATATCTGAAAGAGAAGCTGAAAAGTTACAAACGATTAAATAATCTACAAAAATTATAAATATTTAAATTTACTGTTTTAATAAAAATCGGCAATTTACTTGCAGATCTTTTAATCACCAGATTTCTTTTAGAGATCAATATTATTTATAATTCTCATGATAGTGGATGCAATTCACTGGCACAAAAATATAATTATTTCCAAAATTGCGACATAAGATATATGAAACAAAGTTTGGATCTTGACCACTAGATGGAACCACGAGCTAATCTCCAGAGTAGTCTTTACACATTTTCTCCTTTACTAATTAAAAATTAACTAAGCAAAATAATAAAACTAAGTAAAATAATAAATTAAGTAAAATTACATATTGAAAGAACGGATTTGTAAGATGGAAAGTATGTAAAAACTGCTAGGTTTGAGGCGAAAAATTCAAGCTTTTTTGTAATGACCGTAAAATCCGGCGTATAACGCGCACTCGTACTTTGAAGCTGCAATTTTTAATTTTAAGGTCTTTTTCCAAAATAAAATACTTTTAGAACTACAACCTTTTAAGTTCATTAAGAATGTCACTTCTTTAAGTAAACAGTATGTAGAAGTCTAATTTTTTTATGCTCATCTCTTTTTGTTTTTATTTTTAAAGCTCTCACTTTTATACCCGGCGTATTATGCGCATCCGTCAATTTCGATCTTACTTTTGGTGTTAAAAGTGCGCGTTATACGCCGGATTTTAAGGTATATGCAAAAAATTTTGCTTCACCTGTAATACTAGGAAATCCAATGACAAAAAATTAATATATATAGATTTAAAGTTATGAATATAACTATATTTTGTCGAATGAAAGAAATTAAACAAATTTGTCAATGCAATGGATTTTTAATGAATGTATTGCATAAAATAAGGTAAATATATATAATTATTTACGAATTTTTTATGTAAAAACTTTGTATAGATTTTTAATTTAAATCATAATTATGATTTAGAACTTTTATTTTATATGTTAATTTTTTCTGTTCAGATCTACAACTGTGCACATAATATTTATTTTTTTCCCTGTTTTATCTTATTTTTCTTTAAATATATCTTGTGTGAACATTTAATCTTTCAAAACGTTTCTTGTGTGGCAATTATAATTGTGGAGCTTAAAAATAGCTACTTAAATAAAAGGAAAAAGATAAAGTTCACACCTAAAGAGTCTTAGTTTTCAAAAATAAATTTATTACAGAAAGAGCGTTTACTTAATTTTAACAACTTTTCTTTCTCAGAAAGATGCAATGTACAAAACGACAACTTGTTAAAAGAATAATTTTACGGAACATTTCATGCGATATGAATAATTTAGAAAGTGTAGGATATTTCAATTATAATATAAAATAAATAAAAACAAAAACTATAATGGAAGGTAAAACACTTTGCTGCATATTCGCAAACTTTAACATTATTTGGAGCTTATTAATTATAAACTGATTTGGGATTATAATAAGGGATTATTAAAATTCTTTTCTTTTAGAAGTAGAAACACTACGTTAATTAAAATCATTTTTCTCATGTTTAATTTAAAGCTTTTACAAGAAAAAAGTTGTTATAACAAGAAATTTGTATCTGTATATCTGAAAACTGCAATTTATTATAGTAATATGAAGAATCCTAGAGCACGGTATTCATTTTTCAGAAGTATAATGATAAGGAATAAGAATGTTTGTGAAGATTCTACGTCATGTTATTTAATTGGATAATTTAAATTTTGTCTCTAGAGAACCAAAAGGCTGTTTAATTAGTTTTATTCACATGCATAAAGTTCATTAAAAGGTGTATAATGTCATCAAAAAAATATTTTGAACTGAAACCAGGCATTTTGAAAATATAAGAACTAGAATATGAAAATAACATGTAAAGTCATTAGTTATTTGTAAATAGTAAGATTAATTTATTTCTTCATCTTTAAAGCACGTTGTGACGAGTCCTATCGAGCGTATGTAGGTTCAACAAAGGCCATACTGTGTGTGTGTAGATTGAAGACAGCACATGCCGTTGATGGTTTTGGAAACTCATAGAAGGATACAGATGCCGACAAGATCAGTGGAGATGTTGAGATCATTCACTTGTTGGAGAAGAAACCTCTTGATAAAACCATAAAAATTAAATCGAATTCAATTGTTTCAGAATTCGCTGAGTAATTCACTCTTTGCCGAAAAATAATTGAAAGATGAATACAAGTATTGAGTATCACAAAAAAGATTAATCGTTGGTTTTCTTATCGGTTTATTGCAAATCGATGAGATCGGTG
This sequence comes from Trichonephila clavata, assembly GCA_019973975.1. Classification (NCBI taxonomy): domain Eukaryota; kingdom Metazoa; phylum Arthropoda; class Arachnida; order Araneae; family Nephilidae; genus Trichonephila; species Trichonephila clavata. The sequence continues at coordinate 17,951 of BMAO01011632.1, read as the reverse complement.
AATAGTAATCCTTGTTTTCTAGCTCTTTATTGGTACACAAATTATTCGTTATTTAAGCGGATTGTGATAGGAGAAGAGAAGTAGGTTATATATACAACAATTTAAGACAGTTCTTAAAACTTTCAATATTTGAGAACTAACATTCAATGATAATTTTCATCACCCCTCCTCCATACAAATAACAATAAATTGAATTCAATGATGCTATACTTTGACACTAAAGCTACAATACGACTTTAACCTCTTAGTACGAACTGTGTATATATATGTCTCACTCAACCGGTGCGTTAAATGCACCTGACGTGTATATACGTCTTTCCGAAGTACGAAATTTTCTGCCCATTGCTATCCATAAATTTATTCCGAAGGCTTTGAAATACAATAAAAGGACCTTGACAGCGTTAGCGAAGGGTTTACTTATATCAGAGGATTTCCTTATTTATTCCTTTTCTCCCCCCCCCCCCAGTACATCGCATGCCCACGAGTACGTGGAAAAAGGAGGCATTGGGAAGCGAATAACGTAACTTTTAATCAGCAGTTAGGGATTATTTATAAACCGTACAAATTATCTAGAAAAGTGTTGATTTTTATTAATAATTTTATATATGACAGGCCCATGGGGTTACTGGTAATTATTAAACTTGTTCTTAACTTAGTAATGTCAAATTAATTATATAAAACACATTGTGCAGTACTGATACATTTATAAGTGTATTGCACAGTGTAAATGGTAACTTTATTTTTTAAAATGTCAGAATGTATTTTCTTTCTTTACTTTTAGTTAATTAATAATTTTTTTAAAAATAATCTTTCGTTTTCGACTTTTCAATATGCTCTCACCCCCTTGGTAGAGGGATCACGAAAATTGAGAAATGCTGATGTAAGAGACTTCAGTGGACTGTGTGTGTTGGCTTTCTGAACTATCTGAATTGACGTCGAAATCAGAACTTCATCCCAAAAAAGTTTTGATGAGTGTGTGATGGGAGATATGGAGGGAATAATTCGCAGGAAGATCTTGCCACAAAACTAAATAATTTTTGTTGCTTTCTACCCTAATCATTTGAATGGATTTGGTGTTGAAGAAATCTAGGAGTATTAATCAGCCCGATGATAACGCAAGATAATATACTGATGACATCCCACTAAGAAGTAATGGAGGCTTACCCCACCCTTCCTCTTCTCCAAACCTGGTTCATGTTTATTGTCACGTGTTTCGAGCGGTGACCAAGACTTTCAGCTGAAAATTTTTTTTATGATCTCAATATGTGCAAACTTACATTGAAATTCTTTTTAATTCCTAATTATTAGAAATCTTATTGATGTGAGATTCATTTTCAACCATAGGGATAGCATAAGTTCATGCATAATAATAGCGAATATACACAACCGTAAGTTATACACATTTTGTGTTCTTTACGCGTCATCATCATCACAACAAACGGCTAGGACTTTTGTAATTACACCATAACTTATCCTTCTTAATTTGATATTTTTATTTTTCTGTCTGCAGTGTGTACATATGAAAATCACAAAGTGGATCAGAAGGAAATCGAATGTTTTTTTTTAAAAAAAAAATTAATCCGAATGTTTTAATAAAAAATAAGATTGCTTTTTATCGGCCATAATGAACCAATTTAAAAACATCTATTTTTTTTTCAATGGGGCTGCGCATTGGTGTTTTAAACCTTTGCAGATCTAGAACATTCCCCAGGAGCTGGTATCACTTTTTAGCGCTGCACCATATAGGCGATACCAATTACAGCAAGCAATTTTGACGCCCAGTTTCCTCCACAGAGGGAGGCACTTGAGCTCTTGACGATGCGAACCGATTCTAGGATTTAATTTTGCCGAGAGCATCCAAGAAAACATCTATTTAAAATCCCTATTTTTTTCATTTTTATCAAATTTTTCTTTTCATCAATTCTTTACTATTATCAAATTCTTTCAACAATTTCTTTGAAGAAATTTAAGAATGGGTATATATATATATATATATATATATGTATAATATAGTAAATTTGTTATTTCTTTTTAACTTTATAGAGTTCATATTTCAAAAAGGAGACTCAATTTTAGTGGTTTAACGATGTGATTAGTCTAATCCAAATACTACTATTGGCCATTTTAAGTACTTTTTCAGTTTATATTCAGCGAGAGAAAAGAGAATGATGCATGAATTCTCACCTGAGCGTCATGAAAGTCATCTACCCTGAGGTGAAAGAAAAGTCCAGCGAAGAGGGCGGCAATGTTAGCCGTGTAGGAAGCAAGAAAGATGACACTGAAGCAACCCCAAATGTTGATGAGCACTTTGTTGGGCCACGACTTGGGGGCTTTGAAGGCAACCAAGTGCGAAAACAGTAGAGACCACATCACCCAAAGAGCTGAGGCCAAACTGAAATTCTTGGTCCTCTGTCTGCCCCATGGATTAAGGCCGAACGGACTCAGCCATTCGTAGATGGCGGCTGCAATGGCTGTTGCAGTCAAACCACAGAAAATTGCTACCCATAGTTGGATGCTGAATGGCACTAGGAATGCTGATAGCTGAAAGGTAAAAAACCCAATTAATTCAAAGGTATTTATAACAGTAATAATGACATCATTCATTGCATTTTGCAATATATTTGTGACGGATCAATTCGCGTCCTTTTACAAACTCCTTTGGGATTCCTTTAGGGCAAGCATTCTTTCAGCCAACTTTCACCGAGGATAGGAAAACATGATTATGCTAATATATATGTTATGTATTCGCGTGTTTGAAGGTTAGTGAAGTGAGAATTGAAGATTAGTCAAGTGAGGATAGATCGGATGTGAAGTGAATTAATGAGAAGCTAGCAATCTGACAATAATACGTAAACAGTGTACGACTCGTGAAGTTGGAATCTCGAAGAAGTGCTTAAGTCAACTATTAGTGTTCAAAGCCACGTCGAATAGTTAAAAGGATTGCAAGAATTCAGGTACTGTAACCTTAGTTTAAATAGAAGTTAGAGAGTTAAATCATTAACAAGCTTCTTAAATCGAGCTTTGTATAAGTTATCGTAAGGATAGATTCTCATGATCGTATATATTGTCCCCACGCTATCTTGTCTCACCTCCGGGCCCTAGTTGATCAAATTTATCTTAATAAGAGTGTGATTTGTGTCTGTGTTAATATAGAGATAGATAAATAATTTAAATTCATCATGTCGTCTGATCATTTAGTTCCTCCTACACATCTAGCCGGGTTAGAGGGAAGAAGGAATAATAATTCCTTACATATTGCGGTTTAAAATTTCTTCTTTCAGCATTTTTATTTAAGTAGGTGAGTTCATGAATTAAATGATTAAAACTTTTCAGCCTCCAAAGGGGAAAGTCAAAAGATAAAGTTCTAAATCAACAGTGATGCACACCGCAATGTAAAATGAGTAAAAACCCAATTCTTATGAGCAAAAGATACTTATTTGAGATATCATAAACACTTATAGCTTTTCTTTCAAGATTTGAGAGTAAATTATCGTTAAGTTCTCGGTACAAATATTTGCTTTGAATCAATAATGAGATCTCTGATTTTCTAAAATCCGTGGAGATTTTATGCTGATCGAAGTGGAGAAAGACATAATTAGATAAAGCGAGATGTTTATCACAGGCATAAAATTTTATGTGCTAATATTAAAACATTTATTGATTTATTGACATTTATTATTAAACATAAAAGCCGTTATAAAATAACTTTAAGAGAGCGGCGCTTACAGTATATTTGTTCCTATTTCAAAATTTTTAAGTACCAGCTAATCATCTTAACATTCTTCAAAAATATTCAAGCCTACGTTCATCTTTAAATAGTTTGTATATCTAATGGTTTATATATTCAATTTCTTTTATTTCGAATTCATAATCATTAGTCTAATCATCTAGATTCTAATTTAGATGAAGGGTGGCTAATTTCTTTTTTCATGCTTTCTAATGCATATGAAAAAGCTCTTCTTTATGCAATCTATTTACTGACTGATCAGATTATTTTGTCTGTGATATTCATACTTAATTGACTTCGAGATGGACCAAAATTGGCTCCACAATCAATATGTTGGCCAGCCTTGGTCTGATTACAACATTTTATTTATGTTGAGAGGAGCTTCTACAGGTTCCAAATAAGAAATAGATTCCACAAGAACACCTGTATTTATTTTTGTCAATGGCCTCTGTGGTGAAAAAGCTTAAAATATATATTCAAAGGATGTAAACTTATTCAAATATTATTTTCATTATTTTTCTTTTCCCTCTCCCCCATTTTGTTACACATTTCGATATTTCTGATTTTCTTCATTAAAAACTCATTGCTTAAAATACTGCATACAGTACATAAATCTATTTTGGTACAATTGATAAGCAAGTGACTTACTGGAACAACTCTATACTGGGACGAAGTAAGACAAGACACACCAGAATGAAAGTAAGGGACGGAGAAATCGATGGCCTTTTGTCGGGCGCTGGTCATGCTGAAGGCGGCAAAAGTCATGTGGGCAGCCCCGGACACCAAGTCAGCCGTGATGCCGTTCCACCGATTACCACGAAAGGTTCCGAAGTAACCATCCGCTACTAAATAAAGGTCGAACTCGAAGCCCAAGTCTCTAGATAACGCCAGTAGAAGAGCTATAGATATTCCAGCACAGCATGTTATGTTGTATAACACTCCTAGAAAAAAATCAATGAAGGAAGTTGTAGTAAAATATTGTATTAAACTTTGGAAAAGCTTATGGTAAAAAAGTTTCAAATGGGAAGCGAATTTTAAAATGAAAATAATCTCTGAAAAGAAAAAAAAGGAAAGTACGTTTAAAATTTAATCAGATAAAATGATAAGAATTAAATTATATTCCAGTTTTGCGAAACAATAAATAAATTGTTAATGAAAGCAATAAAATATATTTTCTTATGTAATATTTACCTATTATGTAAAAAACTATTTGTGCCTTGAAATAAGGTATTTCATTAATTTGTATGGATATTTTTATGTAGCATTCTTCAATAACTTCCTTAATAAAAGTTCTCCAGTATTTGTGATTAATTATTGCTTCTTTAATGAAATGTTTATTTTTTTGATTCTGTATTGCTTTTAGAACTTATTTGAGCGACAGACAAATGGTCATGAGCATTATGACCACCGATGGTCAAGAATCTCAAGTCAGAATATTTGTTTCGTAACAGATTATTGTGAAGAATGACTGAGTGAGTATATATAGCGTAGCACTATAAAGCAATACGGATGTTATTGGTAATGGATATCGTAATTTTGAACCATGGTCATTTAGGAGCAGTAACCTCTCTCCAAACTACGACAACGAGAGGACACCGAGCCACGATGCATTTAACGTGCATCAGCACCGTGCGTGCACGGGTCTTCCACAGCACTAGGACTTGAACTCATGACACGCTGGTCATGAGTCTGTGACCTTGACCACTAGGTTACCACAGCTACTTCACGAGTTCGGAACGAGGTCTTCCAGGAGCGGAATCCTTAGTTATCTACTCCAACTTTGAGGGTTACATCAAAAAGTGAGGTACCTGTTTGGGAAAGTTTCAGTCGGAAAGTTTAAAGGAGAAGCTTTTGCCATTTAATCATCGAGTTAGAACCAAAACCAAACCAAAGAAAAAAAAGAGACTTGCTGTTAAACTAAATGAAAACTATATTATTAATTGACAAACCATCCAATAATAAGTGCTCCTGAAACATACAAAGTTTGATTTAAATTAGTTTGGATTAGATTCGTAATAGGATTATTTCAAATTCAAGTTAAATGGAACAAGTAATTATAAAAGTTAACTTTTCCTCTCGTAACAAAAAAAAAGCACACAATATTTCGCGTTCGTTTGATTAGTAAATAAAAAAGAAAAGAAAAAAAAGGAAGGAATTTTTCATCGACGTTAGGAGGGAAAGAAAAAAGGTTTCGTAAATCCTATTTTCAAGCAACAGAGCAGAAAATTGTTTTTTCAGGAAAGTGAATTAAATCGTTTGCACATCCAACATATTTTTCAAAATGGATTTGACAAACTGTCTTCCTCCAGTAAACCAAAATCTTTGTGCAATTCGTATAAAAAAAGCGGTTATTCTACATGGGAAACTTCATTTTTTAACTTGCGATTAGTAAAATTGTCTTAGTTCTTTACCAATCTTAAAATAGGATTTATAATGTTAAAAAATATTGGAAGAGAAAAAAATATTTTCCACGTAGAAAAATAATTTTTAATTACATTTTACTAAATAAATTTTACGAGGACTATTGTTGAAATAGTTTGATGCATTCGGTAGTAAACGAGTTGATAATCACATTTTTGAGTGTGAGTTTACCTTATGAGAGAATTTAGAAAATTAAAATTTTTTTTCAAAACGTTTTCGAAAACATGCATTTTAATTTTGCAGACCAGGATAGAAAAAATTAAAGCCAATTATTCTGTGAATTATATAAATGCAAACATATTTTAATATTCTTTCAAATGTTATTTCTCCAACAGTATGGAAAAGTTTTATTTTATGAATATGTTTTATACACAACTGTGCATAAAATACATGAAACTCCTATGGTAAGGCATAGCTTCCATGTGAGAATGTGGTTCCAGCGATCCACGTGGACTATACCAATGCTCCGCACCATTAGATAGAACACGTGCAACTGAACAAAAGAAAGCAGAATAAAATTGCAGGATCATTCGAATTGGGGCTGGAGCTGCTACCATTCGACGATGTAAGCAGGAAAGGATGAACTATGGCCATACAGAGCATTAAGAAGGCAATAGTCTACCAATAACAACCATTTATTGCTCGAACAAAGAGATTGTCAAAGGCGTCTCATGCGTCCCAGTAAAATGATCTGACGTCATGCGACGTATAGCCAAGATACCAGTGACTGCAGCGACCATCGTTAGGCGACTTATCGAACATGAGCTGAGGTCATAGAGATCATTGTGGCAACTGGTCCTCACCGTTACACACTGCCAGGAACATTTGTAATGGTTTTAGGGTCCTAGAGTCCCATGCACCGAATTGTTTTCATCGCTTTAAATTGAGTCCAGATGACAGCGAAGACGTTTTGGGAAACGTCCAGGTCTGCAGTGGCATACTTACCTGAATGTCATTCCTCAAGCAGTCTGATAACGAGGTGCTATGGTATGGGTTATCATTATATTTGGCAGCTAGATTCGTTTGGATTGTCATCCATGATACCTTTATAACAAGGCGGTACGTCGATGAGATTCTTCTGCAAATTCAAACTTGATTAAATATTATTCTATCTTCTTCAAAATTCTTAACTAGAGCAGTTAAATCAATTTATTGACTTAATTTCCTGTGCTTGTTGTTATTTCTTTGTTTTTATGTCATGTCAAATACTTCAACTGTAAAGTCGCGTTCGAGTCACAATCTTTGGAGTATGGGTTTCAAGGAGTTTGATAATCAGATTATGAGGGGCCGTTACACTTGTATCAAGGCTATAGGTGGGCCACCACAATATTGATATATTAACTCTATTTCCCAAATAAAGCATTAAGTTTACCGATCATCACATGTATCGATTTTGGTTTCATTTGGATAATTCTTCTTGATGATTATCTTTTAACGTTGTAGAGTGTATTAATTTACAGAAATGTCTAAAAACTGTGCATTTTTTGATACAGAATTCTAGTTTTCAGTTTCTTAAACTTTTGTAAAATGAAAAGTAGGCTTCATTTATCTTTTTGCATTAATATTCAGAAATATAACGTTATTTACAGTAAGTGCCAAAATTAGAGAATTGTTGTGCGCACGCAAACAAAAAATATTGTTTTAAAGACATTTGAAAAAGTTGTTTTACATGCACATTATTAAACTTGAAACCTACTTTATGCGATATCATGAAAAATTCATAACACTTTTGTCAGCTGTGAGTGGTAGTTTATTAATTATACACCTTCTATGCAGTATATACTATTTCCTTCTTTATGAATTATTAAATCCACTGAAATACGATTTTAGCATTATATTTTCATTAAAATAATATTGTATTACTTATTGATCTAATGTCTCTAGTAATTAATATTATGGACTGCATTAAGACTATATAAAACGTATTTGTATAAAAATTAGCTTTAGAACATATTTCATTTTAGAAGTAGTAGCATTTTCAAGTGAATTATTTTAATCTATTATCTTTTGAAACGGAATTAGTTTTCAAATCCAAACAAAAGATGTCCCATAAATCGTATATAATTTGAATAGTTCCATAGCTTTATTCCAATATTTCAAAGCCATTGTCATTATTCATTTAATTTGTATTAAAGCTAGGATACATTAAAAGGACCCTAAATGAAAGGCTTAGCTTCAAAACCAATTATAAAACTGTATAATTCATCTTCCCTCATAAGTCATTTGCAGTTTTATTCGAATTAACAAACTAACTACTATTAAAATTATACCATTAAAATGGAATTTATATTAAAACATTATTTCATAGTTTTATCAAATTTATAAACATGGAGATAAAAGTAAAATAAATTCTTTAAGCAGTAGATGTGATAATCAATATTTTCAACGAATTTTAATATCTTTTAAGTTTTATTACAAATTAATTAGAGTATAAATTTTTTCTTTCAAAATTTACATTCTAAATATAGAGATTAGTATTTATCCATTGTACTCTATGATAAACATTGCACAATTGAAACATATTTAATCATTACAGATTACTGCTCTAAACTTTTAGAATCTGCCATGACACGTTATACGGATGGAATTCCATATTTTGTTCCAATATGTTCGAAACACTTTAAATTTTTAAAATCAACTAATTTTATTACATTTTATTAAACACAATTAAGCATAATGCGCAAGAACTTTATATACTAAATGTATTTTGAGGAACTACAAATAAAATTAGATAAAAGATATTTGAAATATTAAAATTATTATTGAGCTCATGTTATACCTTTTAATGATTTGAGCAACTTAAATTATATTTTTGAAAGTAGTACGAAACTAAAACTCTCAATACTATGGTTTACTTCTGTAAATATATTAATATACATGTATTAATTACATATGCAAGAAAAATAAAAATATTTTAAGCAAATGAATAAGCAGCTTATTTAATAAGTGTTTAAAGTATTTAATTATATTGTATGAAATGAATTACATAAAATGAACTTAAGTGCTTTTATTTGAAACGATGGAATAATACGGTGATTAAATTTTATTTTATACAAAAAGATAGTTTATTTGATGCTAGTAGTTTTCAGCTATGAATGGGTTTGAACAAAATGACGTCATATTTGAATGTCTGAGGTGACTGAAGTACAAAGCGTAAATTCACTAATAATATGTAGCTAAAAGAAAAATAATAAATAAAAATAATTTAAAACAAATATTTAATAAAAATTTATTCTCTAAAATTTGCAAGTATGATTCTGACAGAATGGACTTATCAATAATATATTACTAGAATAAAACTGCTACGTATAAACATTCTTCTAAACTAAAAATAACACCAAACGTTTTGTGTATGATCTACTATGTTCCTTTAAATCTTTTAAATTATTAAAATTAGTGATTTATATCCTTTTAAATCACTAATATTAATGTCCAAGTTCTCAAAAGAGGAATTTTGTAATCAAAGAAAGAAAACAGGATGTCTAGTCACAGACATATTATTTGAATATTAAAAACAAATTAAAAAGTTTTTCTATCAACAAACAGAAAAGTATGATTTAATTTCATTTTCCATCTCCTTTTAGGTAATTTGTTTTTATTCTAACATCATATACCTTCACACCAAAACCCTCTTTTCAATGGAGAGACTATGAGAAATGGAAAATTGATAAATGATAAAATGATCTGTACCATTCAACTAAACAGAACTTTTTATACATTTTTGCCGCCGCATCGTCTAGTCGTTTTTTGTAGCATAAATACGAGCTCAGCGTCGAATTATCAGACACAAAAGAGTTTTCATATTTTCTTGGCACAAAGTACAATAAATCATATCATCTTCGATACATCTTTCAACTTATTTTCTGTTATAAGTACAGTTTAGTAAGCGACAAACAGCATCTGTTTTCTTATTTTTTGTAACTTAGTCGTATTTATCTCTCCCACAGAAGAATTAAATTCTGATCTCTAAGACGTACTTTTCGTAACAAGGATCAGATTTATTGCGGAACAAATAAATATAATGAAATAAATAAAGATGTTACATGATTCATCATCTTAACTATCTTATTTTCTGGTCAAGATAAGTTGGTGTAAGAAATAAGTTTTTTATTTGCAATTTTCTGTTATATAAGGGCAATATATTTTTCGCCAAGTGATATAAATAATATATAAAATCTGTAAATATTATATATATAATGTTATGAGATGAAGGACAAAACTCTTAAGATGCGCAACAAAAAATACTACACGAAATCGAGTACTATTTGAAACCAACTACCTGTACTATTATAAACAGAGACATGCTAGATTCAGCCAATATAACTTAAGATAATCAATTTCAACCAACAAATACTTTTTTTTAAATGTCCTTCATTTTTAGTAAAGATTGTAGATTTTCAACATTATGCAGAAATTAGATGAAATAAACTGATTTTTAAATTTAAATTAATCAATCCATAAACCAAAGGTGGCAAATAGCAAACCGGAGGCTACATGCAGCCCTCCAAGACAAAAGTATGACTTGAACTGAGATTTATTTCCCGCGCACGACCAAAGATTTGTCTCATATTTTCCTCTAGGACGGCCTCGTCAACACTCATACAAGAAAAATATTTTTATAACAAGTAAAAATAAAAAAAAAAAAAAAATATTAATGAAAAGTGTGATTAATAAGGTACTCTTGTCTCATTAAACTGATTCTAAAATTAAATGTGTTTGTGTGTGTGTAGTGATAGATGATATGAAATTAGCGTAGTAAATAAGCTGAACAAAACTACCACTATTTTATTTAACTTATATTTATTGATTTTTATGGTGCAATTTATATACCTTTTATACGATGTAAAATTAACCAGTGAATGCAATCATTTTAAAAAGGCGCGGCGCTCCGGTATCCTCTACTTCCAAAACAATTGACCCCTCCTTGCCATAAATTATTGTTTTTATTCTTAATGTAACGCATGCATGAACTGACGGCATTTCATAACAACCAATTCCTAATATTCCATTGTAGTCTTAAATTGCTAGGACACTTAAAAAGATTAGATGACAATCGAGTCACTAAAAAGGTCTTTGCTAAACCCTCTGGCACCCAAAAAATAGAAGGACCAAAATTTAAGCAACTGCCTGGAAAAAGACCTAAAAACTATTTAGATATAATAAAGCGTCGTTTATCCGAACGTTTATTATCCGGAGTGTCAAATATCCGGACCAAAGTCCGGATACGTTTTCGAAGGGTGCAGTGCTCAACAGTTGTTTCGCGTGAAGCCAAAAGTAAAGGGAAAACCCAAGGTAAGGGATATTTGAGAAATTTCAGAGTTGCGTGATTTGGTAAACATCTGCTCGGAGTATTAGGTCAGTTTGCTTCCAAGTGCCCTTACTTGGAAGCTTTTTGCTCTTTTGCTGAGTTTTGTTGATGTAGAAACCTGGATGACATGCTATGCAGAAGGCTGGATTTCAAATGCTAAATGACGAAGAGATTGTGATTTCCGTGCAAGAAGAATCCGACCCTGTCAACGATGAAACGGATGAAGACGAGTACAGCAACAACAACGAAAGTAGCAAGGGTGCATCAAATTCTGACGCGTTTTTTGCGTTAGACACAGCTATGGAGTGGTACGAATAGTACTCAGAGTGATGTCCTACTCAACTACTGCTGCTCAAGAGAATCAGAGACCTTGCAGCGAAAAAACGAAGGTGTACAATGGTACAGCGAAAAATAAGCGATTATTTTCCACAATCAAGGTAAAATTGCGACATTTTGCACCTATTTTGCTTTTCCTTCAAGCTCGTTTTTCGCATGTGATGATTTTCTATATTCTTATAGTGTTCTATTTCATATACTGCATGGATCGCATTCGGTTTTCGGTTATCCGAACAATCGCGTATCCGAACGGTGTCCAGTCCCAATTGATTCGGATAAACGACGTTCTACTGTAACAAATTTAGAAACCTCAGCAAAAAAAAGAACGGCTTCGAATGGAATTCTGAAGAAGGTCAGACCTCATCCGGAGTTATCGTGTAGGTGAAGAAGTCTGAGGCGATATTGAAATTCAAATTCAGGGATTTCTGGACACAGAGTTCGTCCATGCTAGGATATAGCAACTAACTAACTCATGAAAAATTAATTAAAAATATTTCAGAACATATAAAATTAATTTTTTTCCAAATTTAAAAGTGATTCAAATAAGGATAAAAATACAAAATAAATCACCTTCTGATCTTCCTGCCGCGTAATCAGCGAAAATGGTCACGATGGCGTCCTTGTCACTGGTGTTCACTTGAAGGCAAGGCACTCCAATTAGGCAACTGCCATTTTCAACGCGGGTCCCCGGCTTTACGAAGGGGGGTGAGTAGGCCGTCACTACGCGGTATCGCGGACGGCCTCCTGTGGCAGGGGGCCTTGCCAGGGCCCAACCCCTTCGTGGAGCCGCCCCAGAGGGGGCCCTTAGCCAGACGACGGCGTCCATATGGACTCGGGACCCTGTCACGTTGCCAAGGCGTTTCCAGCGACGTCGGGAGGTGTGGGGGCCCGACACCAAGTTCAAAATCTCGAACACAGGAGGCTCTAATCCTTCTCTGGCCACTGAGCTCTCCCGTTCTAACTGTCTGCGGATGACACTGAAAATAAATACAAATGACACTGTATAATCAATTTCTGGTATCAAGAAAATTTGAAGAAATATAATTTGGTGATCGTTTTGTCGAAATGTTTTACTTAATTGTTTACTAATTCAGCAATTTTTTTGGAATAATTTGTAGATATACTTAGGACTGTAGTTTATTTGATCTTTAACTTCTAGATCTTTTCTATATTAAAAATGGATTATGAATTTCCAGTTAATGCTTAATAATTTCAATGGTAAATCTAGTTATAAAAAATACTTGAAGGTAAGTAAGGATAAGAAATATTGCATAATTGGCGAGTTTTTCCTTTGTAATTTGGCTTAGAATTTTTCAATATGCAGACTTTTGTTATTATTTCAATATATTTGGTGTTTACCATATACAATGAAATACGTTTACCGCGTAAACGCTGAAGCCGAAATATCGGTTTACACGAAGTAATACAACGGTCTCGACAAAGTACTACTTATTTTCATGCATTTTTTCCTCTTAACACGAAAAAATTTCCCTTCTAGGAATGAACAATATTCGGAAAACACCAGCTGCACAGCCAAGATTCATGAGGGGTGTGAAATGAAAGAGAGGTGGTTTAACATGCTTCATCAAAATGAGTCTAACTTGACTTTGAAATACCCTCTGAATAGCTTGTGACAAGCCAATTTTGTTTATATGAGCTACTTTCCCCCTTCATCCCTACGAATGCCACAAAAAAGCATTTAATCCCACTTCTGTTATCATTGGAATTCGGTGAAGAGTACATCACAGTGGGTGTAAAAACTAGTGTGTTTGGTACGCGTTTTTTTTCTATTTTAGAAGAATTTTCTTACGAGCACAATAGCAAAGAGCGTAAAATAAAGGCGGAGCTTCTTAAGGCTGGTGATCAAAAACAGAACTTGGAAATTTTGCATTAAATTTCATTAAATTCTTGTGAATGTTTTTGTTTCATTGATTTTTATTTTATGCATGCATATATACGTATATATGTAAATAAAATTTACTCGAATAAACATATTGCTGAATATATGTTTTATTTACTTATTTTGAAATATCCTATAACGCGAAAAAATATTACAGTCCCCTCAGTTTCGTGTTAAACGATTTTCACTGTACTTGTTACCCTCAATTCTGTTCTCTGCTTATACGTTGGAATATCTACTCTTAAATACACATATCACCTGTATAAATCATGCACTGATTAAGATTAAGAGTAGAAAGTTTCATTTAAATAAAAATTAAATTAGTAATTGTACTTTAATTTTATTTTTTAGAACTACTACTTTTTCTCAAGAAATTTTTTAAAATGTCAAAAACATTTTCTCTTAATCACGTCAAGATACACTTTTTTATTATTAAACATTTTAAGAAATAATTTAATCTAAAATTTTAAAGATGAAATCAGTAACACGAAAACACCATTTCCTACTGACAGTTAAAATAAAACACATCAACCTTCTCTTCAGCTACACAGTGAAGCTAAAAACAAAAGTTAATCCTGGAAGAAAAAGTTAACCTAGGAAAAAAAAAAACTTCTAATCCTCTGACAACATAATTAAAGCTTATGCTTAAATTAGCTCCCTCAAGATTATTTCCAAGGATCTTACGTGTGAAGAGCTTCAGTAAGTCTTCTTCTGTGCTCCGAAGCGTTGTTCCAACAGCTAATATTTGATTCATTTCCTTTTCCAACCAATCGTAAATTCCCATCCAAATACTTTACACTCTCTGCCACTACATCCATTGCTGATCGTACGCTATGCCTGTGAAAATTTATTCACAAAATAAATCTATTATGCATCTATGATTAAATACACAATAATAATTACATTGGAAGTTATTAGAAATAAAAATTAAGAAATAAATTACTGTTAGAATTATTTGTATTTTGCTATACTTAAGGCTTCCGACTACCCTGAAATTGTGAATTTTGCCAAAAATTGACAAACTTTTTTATGATTTTATTTTATAGACCATCTTATTAGCTTTATAAAAATATCAATCCCCCCCCCTTCACTAGAACAAAAGCTACAAGTGTTTTAGTAAAAGCAGATGCATTACTTTAAGCAAGATGTCATACTTTAAAACGCGTTTCACTCGAAATGTGTTTTTCGAAAATGCTCAAACGGGGCTGGCGATTGATAAAAAAGTTTTGAAAATATTTAACTGAAATTTTTTTGTGTGCGATCTGTATAATATAGAAGGGTTTTAATCTTCAGATTTATCAATCACTGTTTCATTACAAAATTTACAGTCCCTTATCTGAATATAATCACTGTTATTTTAAGCAATTTCATATAATAAGTAAGATAAAGTGCTCTAGTTTTAGTAAAAAAATTAAATATCTCTTATCCTGAAGGTCATTTGAAAAATGAATAACATAGCAACACATCAGAATTGAAAAATTGAAAATTTGTTAATAAACTTTAGGTATAAAATGGGCCCGTTTACGTTATTTTTTGTAAATTTTTACACATTTTTCCCCATTTTATAATAATAAATTTTTTTATCTTCTTAATTTTAGCATATTTTTCTTAAAATGTACTAAACAAATCTAAAACCCACAAAAAATCCCTTTATCTCCATTTTTTTTTAAAAAAAAAAGGTGTCGCAAGTAGTCGGATACCTTAAGTCAAATGAAATTAAATACTTTTTCTGTCTTCTTAATTTTTGAAACAAGTATTTCATTGACTTTTGATGCGTTTTTTAAAAATTGTTATAGGGTCATATGCTATTTTATAAAAGCATTTTTTCCTTATATTGTAAATTATACCTAATATAAATCTTGTTTTAAAATTTAATCACAAATTTTAAGTACAGCCAGCTATGGTTTTTTAATTATCACCTGTGTTTTTTTTAAACTAATGATCTATTTATAACACAATCTTTTTTTTAATTCAATTTTTAAAATGCTTATTTTCGTTGAGAATTTCTCGAAATTTTATATCGTTTACTAAATTATTTCATTATTTAAAAGGCCAAACGTATCACTATTCTTTACTTTAAAGTGACTTTTTAGTATTTTTTGTTAAATATAAAAATGCCAACGGGAATAGTTTGGGGATTGTTTCTTAATTATCATTATGTTGGCAAGAAAAATTCCCTGAAAGCAAACGAAACGTTATTAAAAAAACATCAAAAATTGTAGCCGGTTTTTTTAATACTGACTGTTCATACAGCAAAAGTGTTCTCTAGTGACCAGTCGAGGTGACTTATGCCTTCACAAAAGTCACGCGCTCAACTTGTTCACTTACAATTAAAATTCGTCCATTCCTTTACTTTCATTAAATTACATGCATTATTCTTGTGTAAAGTAAAAAAATAAATGTTACTCTAAAAAGGTAATTTTTATTGAACTCAACACGTCCCATGTATGCTTTAAGCAAATACATTGCACACTATTACTTGATTTTGATTCATAATATTAAGCGCTTAATTAATTTATCTATGAATGTTATTAAAATATAGATTATAATAAGAGTAACAGTTGATAATTACTTAAGATAGTCTCATATTTCGAAGGATTTTCTTTCAAGAAAATATTATAAAGCTGAAAAATGCACTTAAAAATAAATCGGTACTTATGAATTATACCGTCAGCCAATTTCACCAAGTCAAAAGACGTTGCCAAGTGCTGTCATTGTTTGAACAAAAAACATTATTTTTTTTGTTCACCCATTAGAACAGTTTTCCACTATTTGTAACGAGTCTACCAGCGAACCTTCAACTGATCCCCTAGTGAGAAATTTATTCTTTTTAACTGGATGTTCTATTGAAAACTTTCTCTCGAAGAAGAAGACGTTATTTATGCAAACGAGGGGTTCTATTTAAACGTTGCCATTTAGGTTCGCGATGTTAGTCGACGAATAGTCGCTGGATAGTAGATTATTGATAATTGGAGAATAAGTGATAAAATTGTGCTTAAGATTTACTGCCGGAGGTCGTACAATTAAGTAAGAGATTTACGGGGAATTATAGCGTAGAAGTCCAGAGTGCTCCAAGAGTAAGTGGAGTAAATTATATGTTAAGTAGCCTTACGCCGCGTGATTGCTCTTCTAATTAGTTACTTATTGCATTTTTATCTTTAGTTGTGTGGTTTAAGTCAAAGAGATAATAAATTTAAATTTAAAACTTGTTATGGCTCATCTTTACTTGGGACCCCAAACACAAACAACCGCTGGTCGGTTGTCACATACTGACTGTATATTAGCTCATCTGTCAACGTCTGACGAATTGATTGTCTGTGTAATATGTAAGTGTACTGACAATTCATACAATAAACACCTCCATAGCTTACTTATTAGTCAATTGATGCTTCAGTCTGAGACCTAAAATTCCTACTGGATAGTTTCCAGATTCAGGATTGAAAGTGGCTTTTTCAAGAAGTATCCATATCCAATCTTGCTCGAGCATTTTGAGCTTTCTAGCTTCATGGAACACTTGTCGAGTCCTCTTCCCACCCGAACAGCATAGCACCAGGACACGGTGTTTGGAAGTATGGCAGGAGCTCAGAATGCTCAGTAATTTTGACCTGGAATGTGAAAATTGTTATTTCTGTGATATTATTTGTTTTGAATGAAAAAAGAAATTTTTATATAAAATTGTACACACATTCATATTAAAAGCATTATTTAATGTTTTATTTGCTAACAAGGAATGACCGATTAGTAACTGGGTAAAATTGTGTACGGAATACTTTTATTTAATTTATAGAAATTTGTAAGTAAACGGAAGTCGTATTTCTTTGTTATATTTTTAATGACACGCTCATTTCAAAAGATTCTGCTAAAATTGGTTTCTTTTTAAAACTGCGATAAAAGTAAAAAATAATGTAAAAGAAAATAAATAAATAAAAAGTGTGCAACATTTCAAAACATTAAAGACTTACCATCTTCAAAGTTTAGATCTTTGATTTACAGAGGTATTTATACTTTCATTCTAAAAATAAATGTGCACTAAGCCTTTATCAGGACATGTGAAGTATACTTCTCAACAACATTAATTTTAACAGCGATGAAAGCTACTTTCTCACCTATGATATAAAGAGATAATGAGAGGTGTTGATCACTGTGATCATCTTCTAGAAAAATAGGAAATTGGATGTTTCTGAAAAATGGTGTCATCGCGAATTACATACTTCCGAATTGATCTAACAATTGTCAATGCTTTTATTCTGTGGAAAGTA